>JAQIXB010000201.1:0-22854 GCA_034697405.1 Mesoplophora pulchra | reverse complement strand
ATCTTAATTTGGTTAGGTTAGGTTTGGTCTTATACCTACGGCGCCTAAATCCGCATTTTTACTGTAATTTAAGTGTTGGGAAACTCGAGATATAAAGGATAACCTTATTCTTTTTATTCGGGATTTTGTCTTTTCGGGATTTTGGTTTTTCGGGATTTTGTCATGGACCCATATTTATATATATAATGTTAATTGAATTGATGTATATTTACGCAAAAATTGAAACATTTAAATTATGTTTATGTTTTATTAAACGCATTACACAATTCAATTATAGGAAAGTTCTTCCTAAAGTGTGATTCGCTGTAACCCAATACTAAGTTATAATACAAAGAATGTCATCGATTATGTGTGCATCGATAACTTTAATTATGATAATACAATGTTCGTTATGTTTCATTTATTTCATTTTAATAATAATGATGAATATTTTAAGATTTTTTTAATTTTTAAAAAAAAATTAATTCATAGGAAATGTTAAAAACGATTTCAAAGTTTTGAAGGGTATTGAATCAGAGGCAAAAATGATATCTCAGAATATCAATGCGATGATCAATCATATTTCAGAATCGACACATACCGTATGTATCATAATGATTTTAATGATTAAAACAAAACTTTAATAAAATGCTTTTATTTCGAAAGTTTCAAATGAATTTAAAAATCGTTTACGAAGATTCAGACTCTGATTTTTTCGAAATCATTTTAAACGAATTTTTTGTAAATTCATATGATTGATAATAATTTTTCAGATTACATCTTTGACTGTCGAATGCATATCCGCGTATGAAAACATTCTTTACAAATCATGTGATGTCATTGATTCTAATATTAAAGTAATGTAATTTCATCGTAACATCATAAACTTATTTATTACTCTTTTAGTCGATGTACCAATTAATGGCGAAATGTGAAGAGTTAAACCAATCGATGAAACCGATTAATCGTCTCTCAGAAGAACTGTGAGAGAATCATTACATTAAAAATGAACTCAATTTTCATGTATTTTCACAGGAAAGAGGTGAAAAGAGTTTTGGACGTTTTTGAAAAAACAATAGAATCACATCGCACATGAAATTACAACGCATATGAACATTTACATATTTATTGCATATTTATTATGTATTATTATATCCATAAAATTTAAATGTATTATAAAATTAGAAACTTTTTTAAAATAAAATGTAAAATATTAATATATTTATATATTATTTATATATTACATCATTTCATATTTCTGAAGAACTTTTTTTGTAATTGAATTGTATAAATGCGTTTAATAATGTTATATAACTCACAATACAATTCAATTACAAAAAATTTCCTCAGAAAATGTGAGATTATCTAATGGTTCATTGGAATTTCAACGTTTTGTAAATGAATATAGAAATTCGTTTATTAAAACTGACGGTATATACAGTATTTGACGATATTATGTCCATGACACGACCCTTTGTTATTACTGTTTGTATTGCATATGCAATCAGCTGAGGGACATAATATCATCCAAATACTGTAGTTATATACTCTTAAATATATTAATTGCAAATATGAGCATTCTAAAAGAGTGATATTTTTTTATTTAAATGAATATTTCAAAAATTGTTATGTCTGTGGTCATATACTATGAGTACATAATTTAAAACTCAGAAATATTAAAATGGGAAAATCCCTTTACTCCCTAAGGGAATGGAGGGATTTTCCAAAGCAATTACTATCTTTAAAATGTTATCCGTTCCTATGGTTATTGTGTAAATGGTAAAGTTTTGTTTATACATTAATTTATACATTTAATGCTTTTTTGAGATTATATTTAATTCATTTAAATATTAAATATTTAATTAATGATATGCGCCTCTTAATGTTCGAATAATTTATTTAAAATAAAAATAAAAATATTAATAAACTGTGGGATCAAAAGAATCGTTTATAATCGAAAATGTTTGAGGTAAAAATCCACGCCCAAAAATTGTTTATTTTAAATAAAATATTATTATATATTCATAATTGAAAATGATACATTTAAATGTATGATTAAATTTAAAGTTTGTTCATGAATGGAGCCAATGGTTGCTTTTTTGGGCGTCCGAAAATCCCGGTCAATTCATATACACGATTCTCATCGTTTTATCGCCCTTTTTTGTGATGAGCGCTTTCCTTTCATGGAAATTGGCAAAACACATAGAGAATGAACAGAAAAAAGACATCATTAAAAAGAAACGCATCGAAAACATCAAAGGACGCAAAAAAACGAATTAATCACATTCCCTTTTATGATGACATTTCCTTTTCTAATTCTAACATTTCCCTTTTTACAAAATGTATTACAAAACGATTGTTTATAATTTAATTATTTAATAAAATGATTTTTTAAATCATTTAAATTATTGTTTTTACATTTTACAGTGAAAACATTAAATAATGTCATTCGTGTATTTTAATACGAATGTGATATACGTATGCTCACGTTTAAAGCATTGGGTATATTGACTTTCATTATCCACAATAAAATACATTTCGGGCGTTATTTGTGCTTTCATCGTAATGATTTATGATTTTTGCTTTTTTATGCCGTAATAATAACTCATTTCTTATGATGGAATCTTTTTATTGATAATTTTATTAATGTCTGAACGAAGGATTTCTTAAGCATAAATTATGGCCCATAAACATACTATCAGATGTTAAAATTTCGAGTAAATTTTACTATGAATTTCAATTAAACGCATTAACATGCGCATTATTAAGATTTATTCCGAATTTTTTTACTTACCATAGCTGACATAAGCCCCCCTTAAATAAATATCAGTGATTTTTACAGAATTAAAACCTTAAAATTTGGACCTCAAAAGTTACAAAATATGGATTAAAAATGCACAAAATTTTTATTCATTGCATTTCATTATTATGTTATATTATTATATTCTATAAAAATCATGAAAATATAGAATAAATGCAGAGATATTCTTAAATCCGGAATTTACGCAAAATTTTCAATGCATATTTAGATCACTATTACTTGATACGTGCATATTATTTAGTTTCCGCATAATTCTGTTACGTTTCGTAATGCGGAGTTTCCACAATAATCACATATCTGATAATAATTATTAATAATAATTATCAATAAATAGTTAACAGAATAGATAATTCTTATACCCCGGGATATAATATCGGGTTTAAAAAGCGCGGTAAAAAGGTATGTAATTTTATAAAATAAAATTATAATAAAATATAATTATTAACTTAAATTTTAATAAATTTTAAATCAAAATAATGTTTTCATATTTAATTTTATATTTTAATGTCACAGTTGTGCCAAATCATTAGGAAATGGTTAATAATGATGCATATATTTATTTTAATATTAAAATGAATAAAATATTTTTTTAATGAATTATTTCCATTCTCTAATATTTACAATGATTTTATAATTATTTAAAAATTACTTTTCATTAATAAAAAAAATTGTGCATAATATTCGTGTATCACTATATTAATATATCATTACACTCAAAACTTTTATGTCATTCGTGTAATTTATTGTAAATGCTTTAAACGTGAATATGCCCGTTAATGTATAGCATATTCGTATTAAAATACACGAATGCCATAAAATAGAGTTTTCACTGTAAATAGAATTTTGGTTCATTCTGACATTTTAATATTTAATTAATCACAAAATATTAGTTATTTTTTGCCAAATAATTTGGTAATGATGTTAAATATATTATATATTATATTATTGTATTACTAAAACATATCAATTTTATACCATTCAAATCCAAAATATCTAACATTTTGTTCATTCATAGTATAATTGCTATAATATTACTATAGTATTATTATTAATATTACAATGAACATATGCAATTTGTTCTTCGGTTTTTTAAAAATTGTAACTTTATTTTATCGCTCAATTTTTTAAATTAATAACTATATTATTGTGCATACATCTAAATCAATGAAAATTAAAAAAATAAAAAAAAATAATGCATTCGTGGGTTCGAACGCACTGCGTATAAATGATGCCACAGTCTCTGTTAAGCCATTGAGGCTCATATATTAATACCTTTTATCATAATACTCTATATTATATCGTATGTAAAGTTTATTACAATGTAATAGCACATCAAATAGCGCAGCGTATAAATATGAACCAATAAACTTTAAATACGATAGTAACTTTTGGGTGTCATTTTACTACTTTTAGGGGTAGATTTGGAACGCAATTTTTTAATAAATTAGTATATTTTAACATTATCTATAAAATAAAATTACAATTTTTAAAAATAACCGGAGGACCAATTACATGTGTACCATTGTAAGTACATGTAAGTTAATTTTATAAAATAAATACAATTCATATATAAAATACATTATGATCCTTAAATAGCGTACAATTTCTTTATGCGATTTAAGTACTAATTTATTTGATAAATTTCGCATTAAAATTTTTATATTTTTTAATTTTTTAAACATATATTTAAGTCAAATGGTTTCATGTGAACTTTTCTCAAAAATAAAAATTACTGACTATTCAGTGGCTAAACTGCGTAAAAATGCTATAAAAAAATTAAACACATTTTAAATGACCACATAAGGAACTGGTGACAGCTATTTATGGATCATTCTGTGCTTGAAAAGTACTTTGTAATAGTATAATAAGTATATAATAAAGCATATTATAAATTTGTTTACGGCGTATAATATGTAAAATTTTCGAAATATCACAATGATATGCATGCATTTCGAATGTCATATTTATTTCTGTCCAAAAATTGATGTATATTCAGTAATTGTATATCATTATACCATAATAATGGTGCACCATACATATATTGATTAAAAATTATCCGAAAATAGAGATAAAAAATGCGGAAACCTTAAGACAGAATGAATTATATTCTCGAAAAAGTATGCATATCGCAAATTTCTAAAATTTTGGGAATTATACGCGAATATTCTTTGTTAGTACTTTTATGGATGTTTCGGTACAATTGCATCACATGTGATTAATGTCAGTTTAACATTTTAGGCACACATATGCATATTATGAGTTTTATAAAATTTAAAAAACATAAGTATTTTTATAACTTTCAATAGTAATTTTCAATACCTAAGATGAATCAATATATTAAATATGCATATAAATTTACATATACAGTATGTACACAGTTATTTAACATTAGATGTGAGGCGCCTCTTAGATTCTATGAATATATTAATAATATTATAAACATAAACATAAAACACATAACGCTTAACATATGCATAGAATCAAAAAGGCGCATCACATCTGTTGTTAAATAACTCTGTAGGTACGGTATAAATTTACATTTATACCGTATATGGTATATATGTAAAAAACTTTTAAATTTTAAAATTAAACATGATATAAAAATATATCGAAATAATAGCATAATGACATTTTGCGAATTCACTTATGCTTTAACAGTGAATATTTATAGTATTTCCGGTTGTAATTTATGATTTAGTTCCTGCATTAGCGACGCCTGTTCTAAGGGTAATTTTGTAAATACGTCCTCAGTTATAATTCTCCATCGTATTTGATTCATTTGCATTTTATCATTGAGAATATCATCATCTGTGAAATGAAAATGCCAAACCTCTGCCTCTTTCCACGCGTGATCAGTATTCAAAGGGTCATCCAAATATCCTCTTAAATATCGTTCATATTTTAGTCCTGAAATTCTCTTTTCTCCTAAAGGCACTTCAAAACCGGGGCTTTCTAAAGGGGGACTTATCACAGGTGTTTTGGGAATGACACAGCTCTTGAAAAATTCTACCATTTGAGTATGCGTCTCCCAATTATGACCTGAATCGGTTTTAAATAACGATTGAAAGTGTATGAATGTACAATCACCGGGAATATATCGGACGGGTAAGGTCATTTTATCTCTACGCTCTGATCTCTCAATTATGAACTCCAAAACTGATGATTTAATCGACTGCCATCTAAAGATGAATAAAATTATAAAAAAATATTTTTATTTTTTATATAAAATTCAATAAATTCTGCATTTTACACTCTCATCCATAGAAAAGGTTAAATATTTTAGCATATTTTGGTATTTTAGTATTTAGATCCGATGATCGGATTATGATAATTTTAGTATAAAACAATTAAAACAATGTATGTTTTGACAAAATTTAGTTCAATTGTTGCACATGCAATAATAGTTATGGGGTGTATTATGTAATTAATGAAAGTGCATACCGTGTTACAATTAGTATAATGTAATGATTAGGACCCCATCGCGGTAATTCCCCGCGTCCCCTAAGGCCGGTTCTACCGTAAGGATTTCGTGGAATTCCATTGTCGAGTTTATACACGTGTTTAGCTTCTTTTTCGTTTAAAATCCATGATTCTCTGTTTATAGTAATTCCTGCGGCATTAGTTGAAGAGCTATTCCATTGTAAAACGGGTAATTTTAATTGTATTTCATCCAAATGTAACTCCTGAAGAAGAAGAATGTCTTCGTCTACAAAACTTTCCATTTCAATTGAAAATTCGTATTTAGGTTTAGTATAAGCCACGGGATCATAATCAATCATCATTACTTCCCACGGTACGTATTTATCAGGGACGGGGTATCTCTGTACTTTTGTATTGAAATATGGCGATTGTCGTGCCAAATAATGGACTTTTGATTTTTTCATTGATGTGCTCTCACCCCTTTGAGATAAATGCTTTATCGTTTCAATATATGCCTGTGAATGTCGCATTACTCTTTCCAATTCTGATGCTTTTCCCTTTAATTTCTTTAATAATCTTTTTTCATATTCAATTTCTTCACTGTTACATAATAGTCTTTCATGTAATTTGCGCATCATTTGTTCTTCGGATTTCTTATCTTTTTCTTTGCGATAACATGCACCGGCCAAATGCTTAAGATAATTGTAATCACTGTCATCCAATAACTTTATCTGACGCTTTTCATTCGGATCACCCATAAGTAGCATCTGAGTTTCGGGCTAAAAGCAAAGTTCATCATAAATATAAAATTTACTAATTCAGTGATTATTTAAAAGAATAAAAATATATAAAAATTAAATTCAATAAATATTAGTTTTATAATGCAATAATAATGATTATAAATAGTGTATTCACATACAATAGTGTTTTTCTTAAATTTGTAGCATGTGATAATTCTAAAAATCCATCGTATTAAGAAATAGATATAACAAAAAACATTGAACGGCGGTGGTAATGGTAATCGATGTACAAAATCTGCGACTAATATATATCTCTGATATTTCCATATATAATCAGTTTCTGATGCTAATCGTGCGGCACTCGCGGCGAATATCGCAGTTAATAGTGTCATTAAAATCAAACGCAACATAATGAAGTATGATATTCCAAAGAAATATGCCCAAAAACCGGTATTTGGACATGTATCATCAGTGTATAAACCCGCGTGACATTCTCGTGATGTTTCATTTTTGAGACTATAGAGTGACTTTTCACAATCATGATCCTTATTTGAGGCTAAATAAATGTAATAAATTTATAAAACAAATATAATGATATATATATATATTAACATGTATTAACATACGGTCAAATTCACTGACGGGAGTAACAAATAAAGTGAAAAATGCGCGATGAAATGTCTGACGAAAAAGTTCAAAAGTGAATGGTTTATCGGGATATAGAAGTGCCTGAATAACGATTCCGCTGCTAATTATCACTAAAATCGCTAATCTGATGAAATTGAGAAAATCGATACTGATCATTATCCGAAGACGATACCACAATGGTCCGAGTGTCGGAGAAAACGGCAAATAAATGGCCAATAATCGGTAAAAAGAGTAGAGTAATCCGAAACACATAATTATCTTTTCGCGGTATGGAGTTATAAATGGAATCGGATATGAAAGAATTCGTCCCGAAATATACATCATAATGAATATAACCAAAAATGATATTTCCAAAATTTTGAAAAATATTGGGACTGAAGAAATATTTGTATAAAACTTATGGGTTCTCCGAAACAGATCCACAACAATTAATGATGTCCAAATGCATAGTAAAAGATCGAGATAATAGTTACCACATCCTGGTGATAGTACGGCGAAACAGAATATGCACAAATATATTACGTAAAAGAATTGAAAGGTCCAAAATTTGGTAATGGGCGCATTCCAAAAGTAGTATATCATTTTCCACGGTGGGGGCTGATTACGAATAACTATTTCACGCGCGTCATGAAACATGTTTTTGTATTTCGTAATGCTCCGAAACATATCACGAGAACGTGATGATGAATTTCTTGTGCTGAGATGTCTTTTGCTTTTCTTTCGTGATATTAAATCCATTGAATTGGTAAAGAGTCCATCGGTGGCATTATCATCATCTTCAATTTCATCGTCAATTAAAACAGCTTTTTTTATATCTTTAAATCGCACCCAAATATACATGGGAAAGAAAAACAAAGCGCAGAGAATTATTTTAACAAATGTCGGAATATGAATAAATCCCCATCGTAATTCTCTAAATGCAATTTTACCATAAAAAGTGATAGTTAACCACTTTTGGCAACATGTGTGACTAATAAATACCATAGATTTAGAATATGCTGCAATATCAACAACTGTTTTATAGTCCCAATCAGGGCTCACTTCATTTAGTATATCCTCAGCTCTTTCGGGCGAATTTTTATAGCATTCGTCTAATATATTATACGCCAATGAACGAAATGCTTTTGATTCTGCAGTCACTTCATTTAAAAGACTCTGTTCTCCGACATATTGAGAGAGACGATCATATATCAAAGATATAATTAATGCTAAATATATGGGTTGATCCGAATGAGACCATAACACTTTTACCAATTCGCGTTTAAATCCGAACACAGCCCACATAACAACAATGGCATGCGCTTTCCTTTCGGCCTCTGATTCCGATCGGGGAAATTGGCTCATAACGAACAAATTTAATTCCTCTCTTTTTATAAAATGCCTGAATCCTGTGCATTCCTCAATTAACCAATTCAGTTCCCGATCGATAAAAGATGGCGTCTGTTTACTGTCAGAGGCGCGTCCTAAAATCCTTTCCCAACACACGGTGTTAAAAAACTCCTGATAATGGATTTTGCGATATAATCTTTTGACACGCGATGGATTCACGAACGTGCGGAGACGAAATCCGTGCGATAAAAACATGTCCACGAATTCAGTACGATTCGAACGTGTTAATGCCTCTTCGAACATACTCTTTTCGAGATTCAAAATATAAAGAGGGTCTTTACATAACACTCTTTTCTTAGCTAAATCAGGACAGTTCCAATCGAGACAAAGATAAAGGTCCTTTTTAAGCATTTCTTCATCACGATTATATTCTTTATCATTGTTATTTACAGTGTCGCGGTTTTGAAAACATTCAAAAGTAGTTCTTTGAGAGCTAAATAATGCTTTTAGTAAATACTCTCTGAGATTCTCTAAATCATTAGAAACAGTATTGTAAATGTTTAAAATCGTCATAAAACTTTTTCCCTCAGATTTTGATAAACGTACACATTCAATAATACGATCGCGAAATATATTTCGTGACATTTGATTGTCACGTAATTTAGGAAAATGAATTGCAATTTTAATGCTTAATTCAGGTTTTAAATATGATTCAATAAATTCGGCATCCCAAAGATTGAGACATCTCTGTTCGATTTCATTGACAACGAACGCAATGAGATCCGCTAAACCGCCACTGCCGTGAAGAACCACCACAGGTATCTGACGCTTCATTAAATCCAACACTAAACGTGCACATTCATAACCGCCCTGAATTAGAAGTGAAACGATCGGTATTTCAATGTTCTTTAATGAACATGCATCATGTTCTGATACATCTAAAAACATTAAACATTTTAAAGAATTTATAAGATATTAGTTTCCATCAGTTACTTATTTGGTCAGTGTTATCTCCGATTGAACTTAAATATGTCATAATCCGTGAAATAAATACGTTAATTCCCGTTTTTCCGACAGTTCCGTCCCTTACAATTATATGATGTGTTAAATCCGGACATAGCTCATATCTTCCATTATCAGTATGATCATTACTGATATTTATTTCATACTAAAATGGAATGAAATTTATAAATAAAACTGTTTATATAATGAAAGCGTTAATATGTACCTTTTTATCGATGCCGATACTTTCACCATATCTGAGCATATCCTCACGTGCTATTCCTATGACATTCAATTGTTCCACGACCCTATGGCCACTTTTTCGGGATGATTTTATATCGAACATCTCTTCGCGGAGCGCATTCCCAATCAATGATGATGTTCCGATGTTAAATCCGTGGGAAAATATCCACATATTTGTGGAATCCGCGGCCTTTAAAAGTCTTTTAATGAATATTACATCATGATATGTATACCTTTATCATTCCCCTTTGAAACGCCTGTAATTGTTTTTCATTGAATTTTGTTAATTGTGAAACATTCGAAATGAGAAATAAAACGATTTTCGGCGCTTTCATTTTCCAATGATGGTGCATAATCTGATGAATGAAAGTTTCTGCGGACACATCGTGTGTCACTTTTACATGCGGACATCCCTATTAATGAATATCAATAAAAAACCATTAAATTTAACATTAATAATAAAACCTCAGAATGTTCTGATCCTTTAAAGTATAACCGTCCGATGTGCGCGAATGACGGATATTCTGACTGAAGACGTTCCGCCGCTGCGATCGGATCATACGAAGATTCTGATGTACCCTCTGAACGCGCATCTGATGGATGAACATCGCTCATAACACTCATATCGAAATTATCGATTAATTCTTTTGATTCTTTATTTATCACTTTCGAAGCATTATCCGATGGTACCGTCTGTCTCCGTCTTAAACAATCCAATAATGGCATTTGTAACTTTACAATTAATTTCCGTTAAAAATTAACTTAAAATGTATTTTTTAATTTAATTAAAAAACAAATATATTATAATAATCCTTTTATTATAATGAAACAATTTTCATTGAAAATTCACTCATTTTTAATTATGACATTATTTATATGAATGTTTCTTTTCGGTGCTGAAATTATATCAATTAAAGTAAAGGTCATATTTACACATTATTATTTTGTTTAAAATTAATTATATCCCTTTTTATATCCCTTTTTATTTTTATATAAATAAATGAATAATAAATTCGATACAAAAATTAAATGTAAATGTTAAAGTTATGTATGTATATGCATATGCGATGATATTCTAATATCATTATGATTCTAAACTTTTGTCATATAAAAATGCCATCACTTTGGAGATGGCGTTTCATGTAATTTCAGCACAAAAACAATGACGAAATTCCTTTATTTACACATTTTGTACATTCAGTTACAGTAATATCGAAGTTTAATTCATGCGTATATATTGAATTACGATTACGCAATTTGTGTGTTTTGTTATGAATGATTTAAACGTGAATAGCATTTTGTACATCGTATTCCTATTAAAATACATAAATGGCATTAAACATGAACACATCAATATAATAATATTCGTCCGTCATATGACTTAATTTATATGAATTGAGTTTAATTCTCCGTTATAAAAGATAAAAATTTTTATGCCTAAAAATGTAGAGAAATCCTATTATTTCCAATAACACTTACAATGAAACCTCAATTTTTGATAATTCACGGTTTTTTCGACACTCTGCACATTTATTTGGGTATTTTTAATTAGAATTTTGAGACTATTCTAATCGGATGACATATATGATTAATATTTTCTACGAATTGTACCGCGGCTAATTGTAACTTCACCTTTGCATTATAATTGTATTAATAGAGGATGATTCAGATGTTTATTAATAAAATACAAACGCTCATTACAAATAATGTTTATTGTAATGTTTTGTAATGTTTTGACTGTACTTTAGTATACTTTAGTATTGTCAAAATACTACAATAAACATGTGATACAAAATCAAACATCATACTACAATATTACAATATTACATCTGACTATATATTGTCAGGAATCGTAATATAAATAATTATTTATAAACATTAACAAATATAGATTCGGCTGTTCATATACACTCTGTTCTCGATTTTGGCAACGAATTGGGCAAAGAAAATGTTTTGCCATAATTGAGGAATTTCCAAAATCAAGAACTTAATATAAAAGACATGTTTATAGGATAAAATACAAAAATAAATTATAAAAAACAATTTATTTAATCGTATTAATAAATTAATAGCATAAATACAAAATAAAATATCGTATTTCCGCCCAATTTTTGAGCAGTCAATTTATAGATACTTTAAAAATTTACGATACATGCGTCTCTACGCTACGCATATGTAATACTATATCTATGACCATGATAAGGGGTATGAATGATAACGCCTGACAATTCAGAGTGTTTCATGTCAATCTGAGCATACCCTAAAAGCACAGCATACGCACGCGTTTAAATCAGTTTAACAGCGCCCCTCTTATAACATATTATATTTTTTATTATAAAATTATAATTTAATTATGGTGTCATCACGGGAAAATATCAGAATTGAAATTAAAGCCCTTAATAATGCAGGACATACGGTTTCATAAATCGCAAAAATTTTCCGAATGTCACCAAAAATGGTCAGATTATGACTGAATCAGGATTTTTTTCGGCGTCAAAAATAAACGGAAATATCATAGACTCTCCCCTCAAATAATACAAAAGAAATTACAAAAATTATAATATGTATTTTGCATTATCATTAAAAATCATTTAAAATATGGAAAAACATTGACCCGAACCTCCTTAAAAACCCGGTCTCATCTTTCCCGAAACGTATTGAAAATGTTATTAATAAAGAGGGTCGACACACTAATTATTAATATTTTATTTTTTATTAAATTTATTTTAAAATTTATTATTTAAATTACTTTTATGATTAAAAATTGTGGAATAAACATGCTCAGGTTGACATGAAACACCGTGTATATACCGTGTATATAGTTTAGGGCAATACTAAAGTATACTAAAGTATATGCCATACATGTATTTTGTAACTTTTTAACATAATTAAAGAGACCGTATCTAATCTTTAAAATGCAAAACATATTTTAATCATTAATATCACTAAATTAATATCATTATTTATAAATAAATATGACACTTTAAAATTTCAATGATATTATTGAGTATATTCAATGATTATTATATACATTTTTAAGACGGTTCATTGTTAAATAAATTAAATTAATGATCATAATTTTTTTAATAAAAGTATTTTTAAGTAATAAATTTGAAACGCTAAAAGTGCAAAAATGTTTAAAAAGTATATGATTATATATTTTTTAATTTTATTATTTAAATCATTATATGCGCAAAACGATAATGAAATAAATATTAATGATAAATGTGAGGGTAAAATAATTGAGACGATTCCCATCGGAGTTAAATATAACGCCACAATAAAAACGACCGAAACATTTGAGGAATTCATTGATTTAGTGTCAAATGCCAAAGAATCCATTGAAATCGCATCGTTTTATTGGAGTTTAATCGGCACTGATGTTATGCCCGATCCCGATCCTGCATCAGTAAAGGGACAGCTCTTTTTAAATGCACTCATAAAATCAGGAAAATCGGGTAATGTTAACATTCGCATCGTCGTTAATGATGACGATAGTATTAGTAATAACACAGATCTAAAATTTCTCAGTAATTTTACGATCATTCGAAAAGTAAATTTTACGCGTTTAATCGGTGATGGTGTTTTACATACGAAATTCATTATAATCGATTCGATGCACTTTTATGTCGGCAGTGCGAACATGGATTGGAGATCATTGACACATGTTAAAGAATTGGGAATGTCCATTCGTAACTGCCAAATTTTAGCCAAAGATTTACTAAAAGCTTTTGAAGTTTATTGGTATATCGGAAAAGATAATGCGTCCATTCCCAAATTATGGCCCCACGAATATGAAACAAAATATAACATCAAAAATACGCTCTCTGTTAATGTAAATAATTTACCATATGAATCATACATTAGCAGCTCACCATTATCACTGTGTCCAAACGGACGTACCAATGATATCGATGCGATTCTCAATGTTATTAATAATGCGAAATCATTCATATCAATCGCGGTCATGGACTATTTTCCACAATTCCTTTATTCAGATGATTACAAATTTTGGCCCGTAATTGATGATGCACTTAAAAGAGCTGTAATCGATCGTAAAGTAAATGTTAAGCTATTAGCAAGTAAATGGAAATACACTAGAAGCAGACTCTACTACTATTTAAGGTCTTTAAAAGCATTTAATAATGACAAAATATTTGGAGGGAAAATCGAAGTAAAACTTTTTGAAGTACCGTCAGACGCAAAACAAAGTCTTATACCATACGCCAGAGTCAATCATAATAAATATATGGTCACAGAAAATGTCGCATATATCGGTACCTCAAATTGGTCGGCCGATTACTTTATAAACACGGGCGGCATCGGATTTATATTAATCTCAAACGTCACAAATTCATTAGTAAATGATATTAAAGATGTGTTTAATCGTGATTGGAATTCAGTGTATGCTCATAATGTTTAAAATGCATTTTTAAATCAAAATTTAATATATATAAATGCAAAAATTAATTCTTTAATAAATTAAAATATTAAATTCGAAAAACTTTCATTATAAAAATTTAAATATAATTTTAACATTTTCGCTCAAAAATTTATATTATAAAATATTACATTAAAGATTTAATAAATATTACAATATAATAAAATTAAAATTAAGAATATATATCAAATGACAATGATAGAGCATCGCCTCCATTATAATCAAATATCGCATTCTTACCGTTTTACCTCACTTTTCAGACCCGGTCTTATGGCGCGAGGTTAAAGTGGGGGATCTTATACCTGGAAATATAAGTTCCCTCAAATGAGTACTTTTTATAAATCTTAAATAATTGCTGAGCCCTCGCGCTATAAGACCGGATCAAAAAAGTGAGGTAAAACGGTAACAATAGAAATATAAAAAACTTCATACAATTTTAATGATGTGCTATTTGATTTAATAGAACTGATACGGTACCATTTTTTATGGTGTACAATGTGCAAACGCGTGTGCATTATATGCGTAAGCATATGTTATGCAGGAAAGCGTATGTGTGTATACTGTGCTTATGAATAGCACAAACGCACACAGTACACCATAAAAAATGGTACTGTAAATCATTGTCATTCAATATTTATATATATAAAAATTAAAAATTTATATAAATTTAATTCGATTTTCTAAATTCGTGATATTTTTTTCTTATTTTATAATCAAATTCAGTGTAATATTTAGCGCCATACAAAGCATAGGATCTGTTAAATTTAAATTAATTATATTTTTAAAATGAAAAATAAATAATTTAAAAATCATACACTCCAAAGAGAGCGCCTCCCAAATGTGCAGCATGATCTAAATATTTCCATCGTAAAATGAGTCCCAAAGCATCAGTCGCCATTAGTAATTTAATGGCGTGACCCGCGGGTATTGAAAGAAACGGAATAAATATAATTCCGATATTAATATTTGGATATAATGTACATAATGATGCGATAATTCCAAAGATTGCACCTGACTTTAGATACATTAATAAATTATCGTTATTTTATAGATAAAACTTACGGCACCCAATGTCAGGGAATGGCTTTTCACAAATACTTTATATGCATGACTTACAAATGCAGAGGCAACACCTAAAGTCATTAATTTTAATTATATTTAAAAATTAAAAAAACAATAAATTTTAAAAATAAATAAAAATTCACCTGAATTTAAATATAATGCTACAGACTGTTCATTTCCAAATGTACGAATTGCGATATCAGAAAATGAATATAAAACGTACATATTAATTGAAAGGTGCAAAAATGATGAATGACTAAACATGGACAATACCATAGGCGACAATCGAATTGAATCTTTAAAAGTAATATTTATAAATAATTACATATACAATAAAACCTCAATAATTCGAACACCATCAAAAACACGATTTTTGCTCATCTAAAGGTTTCCGTATTGCAGAGGTCTCTATGTAATACTAATTTTGGACATTTTGTTTGTCTGTGGAATTTTTGCAAATAATGGGAAACCGATCATATAACTCGTGATATAATACCGATAAACGCATGGATAATTTTGTATATATATTTTAATTGAATTATGGTAAAATCTAAGTTTTTCTTTAAATTATAAATGTTAAAATTAAACAAAAATCTCATTTTTGATAATAAAATTATACTCTTAACAAATATCATACTCAATGATGAGTCCGCTGTGAAATACTTAATCATTACGCGAGTAAATGACGGTATACGCCAACATATGAATACGATTCCATTGAGAAATATGATTCCTGTGATAAGCTTTTGGGAGTCACTGAACGATTTCCAAAATTCATTCATCTGAATATGTTTATAAAAATGAAAAAAATCATAATCATAATTATAAATACCGAATTTCTGAATGATCCCATTTTTGGATGATATTTCGGTCGAAATTCAAATTTCTTTTTATTAATTTCATAGTTAATTAATGACGCGCATACGATCGTTGTGCCGCAAAACTATCGTCATAATGATTAGCATTTTATTAAATATTTTATAAATGAATGTTTTATAAATACATACACCGATAGTGAACAGAAATGGTTTTATTAACACTTTAATGGGATTTACATCTTTATTTATGGCATTTTCTTTCATTTGTCTCATAAACGGTCTCTTTATTATGTAACATTCGCTTTTCATTAAAAAAGACCGTCCGCATAATGAAAAACATTTATTTATTAATGACATTTTTAAATATATTATTAATTTATTGCGCTTTTAATTTAGTATTTTATGAAAATGGTTACGAAATGCGAATGTGTATTATTTAAAAAATTCAAATTTTAAATATTTAATTTAAAAAATAATTTTCGATCATAAACATGAAAACATTCATAAAACATATATAAATTCCATTGCAATTTCTGCCATATTCTGAATCAAAACAATATTTACATATGATATTTGATGAAAACAAATGCCATAATGAAATAAATAATACTGTAGTATCATACTATGATATGTTCGAGCATATGACGATTAAAGTTTGAATTTTTCGGCGCTTAAAATTGTCATTTCGAATCATAAATGACAAAAATTCGCGATATGTTCGGACTTTGAATTTTTAAAAATTTTATTTACTTTAATGTTCGTATATTTTATCGTATATTTTATCGTATATTTATTCGCACGCATAAGAAAAAGGCACTTTTCTTAAATTGATCATCCTGAATAATATTGTATAAAATAACTTTATAAGTTTTTTACATTTTTATTATTTTACTTTTTAATGTATAAAATATTATAAATTAAATAAAATAAAAATATAAAAAACTTTTTAACTGATTCTATACAATGATATTCGTGATGTTCAAATGGAAAATTAATACGCATTTTAATATGCATCCATATTTAAAATAAAATGTTTAAAAAGTGCTTTTTTGAGATATTTTGCTTTAAAATAGATTTTTTAGCGTTTTTTGGGTCCTTTTTTTACTCACAGATTTGATTTTTGAACTATATTCATGTGAAAAATTTTAAATTAATCTTTTTTCCCGTCACTCCCTCCCTATTAAACTATACCCATTTTTATATTTCAAAAAACTTTTTTATGAATCAATTTGGATACCCTATGTATGATTATCATTGAAGTTCATTGCGCAAATTAAGGCGAATATGTACATATGCGCATTATTCTGCGCACTAAACTTCCATGATAATCATACATACTGTATATGATATACCATTTTAAAGATCTTTAAAAACTGAATCAAATGATATACATATGTATATCATATGATGGGATTAAATTTTTAGTGTCATCAAAAAACGATTTTTTAGTATAATAAAATTTGATTTTTTTCATATTTTTTAAAATAAAAATTTTAAAAACACCATATAAATAATCGTTTTTTTTTTTGAAAAATTTGTGAAAATATTTACCCGATATTTTTTTATATTTTTAGAATAATCTCAATTTTATATTTAGTAAATGTGAGAAATCACTCTGTAAAGTGCTGAGTATAACTTTTATTTATGCATTATTGAAATTGAAGATATTGGCTTTATTCTTATGATTGTGACACTCTAATAATTTCCTTAAATTATTATTACTTTTGTTTTAAATCATGTGTCGTTTTATTTAAAATATTCGTTAATATAAAATAGAATTCGCCCTTTGCCTTTTAAAACAAATTATTAATTAATTTTAGAGGTAATTCTTTAAAAAATAATTGAGATATAATGATGATAAAATTTTTTTAATTTAAAAATGCAATAATTTTGTTTACATTTTATTGTAAATTAAAAAATGTGATGTCAAAATGTTCGCACATTTTTTGCACAAAAAAATTCTAATATATTTTCTAAATATTTGAATATTGAACATAATTGAGTCAAAATTTTGTTTTATCTTTACATTTATGTGACGATGCTTTTAATTTCGTTATTTTAATATATAATGTAATTTCATACATTTTATTGCTGATAAATTTATGATGTTTAATATATTCTTAAATGTTTTAAACTGATGTGATATACAATGTGTGTTTTAAAATACAATACTTATTAATCAACAAATAATGGAATAATAATATATTACATAAATCAATCTCTCTTTAAGTAAATAACTACAGTAAAACATAACTAAATGATAAACAATTATTATTGATAATTAATCGCACTCTTCATTTGTGCATTAATTCTATTGATGCGTTAAACTACAAAATGTGAAAATGAACAATGTCTTTATCGTGTTTATAGTATTATATTACTGTTGCCACTGATGCTTTTAATTAAAACACTATGAGCTTTTAGAGCACAGATAATTATGAAAACACGAATTGTAATGAATGCACTTTTTTTTAAAGATTTAAAATGAACACAAATACCGGCATTATAATAAAATTATATATATTTAAATTCTAAACTATAAATGGCAACATAATGATAATAGGGAATTGTGATTCGTGCATTATAATAAAGTAATTCAATTAAAACAGCACCTAAAATAATAACAAATACTCGTGATGATACTTATCTATGAAAGTGGTTTATCAATGGCTGGATTATTAGTAATTAGATAATCATAAACAATTAATGAAAATTTAATTCATAAAAACTAAAAACCATCGATTAACAATTCAAAGTGTACACTGCCCTCACGATCCATACGATCATGTTTTATATTCTTAGCCCATGCTTTACATTCGATATTAATTAAAACACCGGGTGATGGTTTCATAAAATGGACGAAGACAAAAGGTGAGAGATATCCCGGCTGATTCTTAAACGGAAAATATTTGTAATTTATTCCATTACTCGGGTAATAGTTTACAGGTCCGATATTCTCTTTATCTGCAGCATTCTGAATCATATATCATATATTAATTACAAATTTCTATTAATTGAGCATATGTGTACCTCTCCTTCACATGAAATAAAAACAAAATCCGGACCGTTTCTTGAATATTCACGTCTAACCTCTTCAGGTAAATGTGAAATTTCGTCACTTTTATAGGGCTGAGGCTCCCAATTGTAGATCTGTTTATTAACACATTAAATCATTATCATAATAATACATTCTCATACCCGATTGAGTTTAATCAAAACGCAGGGGTCTCCACGCTGATAACCATAGTTTAATGCTGATGTACAATTATTATGAATTAAATTAATATCGAATAAACAGAATTTATCAGCATCTGTCCGATTCTTATTTTCACATGTTAATATATGTGATCCCCGATCAGCACTTCGTTCATCAGACTGTCGGTATGCTATTAAATCATAGTCCATTTTAATAATAAATTAAATTAAAAAACACAATGAAATTACGTTTTAAGAAATCCTCTAAATTCTGGGCCCAGTAATTCCAATTCGATTCATCACCGCCCGATTTAAACCAAATTAAAGTGCTCTCAACATTTTCGTCGCGCGGACGCGGTCTAAATCCGAGTCCTTTAATCATAGGCTCACATTTAAAATGACAAAACCCTAAAATCACTTAATAATGCCATAATTACCGGGATTATCGCCGATTCTACTCTCAGATAATTGCCATTTCGGTACACGCTCATCAATTGTTTGATAAAAGACTAAAAGCATCACGGCCCAAAACGCCGCGAGACACAAATAGAATATGATGTAAAATATCAATATTTTCACTATAAAATTATTGAAAAATCTTTTAAAATCATGTTTATTATTAGATCATTATATACATTATCAAATTATAAACATTTTAATTTTAATTTAATATTATATTTATCAATTTCCGTTTGAATTAACGATAAATTTTTGGTAAATTATTTTAGAAAATGCTATATTTAATTGTGAGATATGAAAAAATATAATTTCTTTCATTATGAAATTAAAAATAATCATAAATATCAATGTATATAATTATATAATAATCATATATAACATTTATCGGAAAATTAATGTTAAGCAATGAGTGTGTTCCCATTTTAATGTGAACTTATTTTTGATAAAATTACATTCGCAATGAATGCCTTTCGTAATACAATCATCATATTTATAAATTAAATGCAAATGAAAAGCGATAAAATGTGACACCGATAGTTATGTGTACATAATCATAGAATTGTTTTTATTTAAAATATATTTAAATGCGTTTTATAAATCACAAATTAAAATGAAAATATTTTATGCATTAATTATATTCATAATTATTATTTTAAAAAATTAATTAATAAAATTTTAATGTCATTAATATATTCGCGTTATATGTGTTCTCTAATTTTTTATATTTATGAAATGACACCACAGTTTTTTATATAAAAATCATTAAAAAACATTATTCTGAACATGATATAAGCGATCGTATGCACCGTCAAAATTCATTAATTCAAAAGTCATGATTAAGAATATTAAATAATAATAAAATTATTTTACAAAAGAATTGTATATTCACGCGATGCATATTAACACTTTTAATAAATAAATAAATTACGATCGATTTTCTTTAATCATACATTAAATACTAAATATCATCATTAATAAAATTTTTCATTATGAATATTAAATATTTATAAAAATGCTTAAAAATGCGGAGAAAAAAGCTCTAAAAACGCTTAACATTGCGCTTAACCATCTTTTAATATATTAAATTCATATATAATTTTATATTAAATAAAAGCTGAATGCAGAATTCAATGTTTAGCATTATATAATAATTAAATACTTAATATTTAATTGAAATAAAATTTAACTCAACCATTATCATAGTGATTTATAATATAAAATTATTATTATATAATAAAATAATATAAATGATTATCACGATTGACCATGGATAAGGACGTAATCGTATATTTATGAAATAAAAAAATCATATAAAAACTCTCATTATATAATACTCTTTTAAACTGTTAATAGTGTATAAACATATCAATTAATAAAATGTAATATTTAATTAATAAAATATGTATATTTTCATCATTTCACTGTGTAATGATGGACCTCATACATGGTCAATTGGGATAATTGACCATTAATAATGAAAGTGAATTCACTATTAATGGTTAAAGTAAAGGACACCATTTTAGTATGGGTCTATGCATAGGATACAATAGGGTGTACTTACACCAACTGCTGCCCGTGCGACCGCAGAATTCGCGTGTTCGCGGGTTCCATAAGAATTGTGCTATGCTTTCACCCGTCGATAGTTTTTCGTCGGCTTTAAAAGTACCGTTTTTTTCAGCCATTTTGAGATGAGCACACTTTACGATGATTTAAATGCCTTAAAATGTGAGACACAAACGCAGAGCGCACAGACTCTGTAATGATAGTACATGAATCACATTGAAATATATACACTGTGCATATATAAAGGATACATCACGTGTGCACCGTTCGTTCAGTAATAATTTTGAGTCCATATATTTCTATGGTAATGATTACATTATAAATATACAGTGTATGTTTATTTACATGCAGTGTATGAGCACATAGTGTATGCGCTCTCATAATACACTGCAAAAGAATCAATGAATCGATAATAATTAAGTGCGTCACCACCGCCATCCCATAATCATGTTCATTATGAAACGCATTTATGTTAAGAATGTTCAGAAAATATAATTATGAATAATTAAATATCTAATTATATGCATTACATTATTATATACATTATTATATACATTATTATATACATTATGCATTTCTTTACATTATATTACTTTACTTTTTTATTACAAAACGATGCAATTTTAATATTTTTACTTTTTTTAAATTCAATTTTAATGCCTTTTCTGTGTAATATATTACAGTAATTGAATTAATATAAGAGATATTTTGCGATTGAATTAAGTAAATCTATTGCTACACGCATGATCTTACGATGCTTTATTTATAACAGTATTTATAACATCGCAAAATATCACTTACATTACTTCCAATGACTGTAACTCATTTATTACATGAAATTAGATTTAATATTAATTTATTTATAATATTTACAGAGATTTTAAAAAATTAATTTTAAAACAAAAAATATGATACAAATTAAAAATGTGCTTAAATCGGGGTAAAGTCTCAAATATTTGTATTTTGAATTTATTCATTAAATAAAATAAAATTTAAATTCATTTTTTAATTTTTTAAACAATAATTTAATATATAAAAAAATATTTTTTAAATAAAAATCTTTGATATTAATATTAATAATTTATTTTATTTTTAATTTCAAAAAAATAATTTAATTGAAATACATTTTTGTTA
>JAQIXB010000200.1:0-22883 GCA_034697405.1 Mesoplophora pulchra | reverse complement strand
ATTAAAATATTAAATATCATTTTAAATTAATATTTTTTAAATATAATAACATATGTTTTATAAATTATAATTAAATATATAATTTCATTTCAAATTCTTTCTGAATCTATGATGCAATTATAAATTATTAAATTAATGCGCAAAAATAATTATTCATATAAATAAATTACTGTAATATTATTATAAAATTATGACCGATAAAGTTTAATATGTTTATCTTTTATTAAATTCTTTGTATTTCAATATAAATAAAAATTACTAAAATTGAGAGTTAACATTTATATATCGTATGTATAGTATTATACTATTAGTATACAGTAAATGTATATAGTAAATCCTTTATAAAAATGACAGTTTCAGGAATATAATTTATTCCATCTTAAGGTTGTCTTAGTCTTGTAAAGGACATTGTGTTAACATAATGAAAAAAAATGTTTTATGACATTCTAAAATCCATTTTCCCATATAAAGTAATGTTAAAAATTTTTTTATTTTAACATTACTTTCTATGGCATGCAATTCAATTGTAAAAAATGAACAAAAAACACATTTTTACGGTGAGAATTTTAGTGTCGGAAAAGTGTATCAATTTCTATATTTTTACTATGTTAGGTTAGGTTTTGGGATTACGGCACCTTAGGCGCCTATATTTTCAGTCTTATTTATTGTGAGTATTTTAGTGTGGGCAAAGTCGTGAATCCGAATTTTAATTTTATTTTAGTTTATTTTTTAAATAACAATTGAATTACATATTATTTATTGTTTATATAATATAATATTGTATATTTAATATATATCATATGTTATATATTTAATATTATTATATTATTATTATATTATAATATTATATTTATAAAATTACCGTCATTCATCGAATATTAATTATAATGTGAAAAATTAACAAAACTCTCATTATATCACAGACATAACAATATTCATATGTACATATTTTCATTAATTTAATGATATATTTAATAAAATAATTTTTACATTTCCATTTTTTTAAATTAAATATAATAATTGACATCTGTAATATGATTATAAACCGCAAATTAAATATGACGGAAATTAATAATAAAATTATTCATAAATAAAAAAATAAATTATAAAAATATCAAATTTATTTATAAAAAAATAAAATAAAAAAAAATACAATTCTATAAAAGTAATTATTAGAAAATGATGAAAATATTAAATATTTTTTATTTTTATATTTATTTATGTTTAAATATATATATAAAATAAAATTTATATTTTTTGTTATTAGTGTTATATCCGAATTAAGTGAAATATGAATTAATTTTTACAATAAAATTGAATTATGCCATTGTTAGATTACAATACGTTCAGACTTAAGGTTTACTCAGTACCGACGCCAGTGCTATTATATGCGTCATCATTATAAACGAACAACGCACTGGCGCCTGTACTGAGTAAACCTTAAATCTGAACGTACTGTACATATTCATATAATGTATGCTTTTCAATAGCATTACTTAAGTCCTTAGTACATATTTTATCTCTCACTTAAAACCGCTATAATAATGACAATATTTTCACTAAAATTTTTTAAAATTTCAAAAATTATTTCATTCATATGAGTATTTTAAAGAGATTTAAATGGAATTTTATTTTATTATAAATATTGGATTTATGAGATTCAAAATTAATAAAATTTATCATATAATATACAATTGAAATTTTTGATAACATTATAATTACATTTTAATGAAATTATTATTAAATGTAATATTAAATATTTATGTCATTTCATTGTATTATAATTATATAAAATCATAGAAATTATATAATGATGAATGTGTATATAAATATAATTTCATTATTGTCACTGATGTGTCATGTTATATATTTGATGCTCTTTAATCATATCAAAGATCGTATGATCAATAAATATGCGTCTTAATTATTATATGCGTGAAATATTAATAAATACAATAAAACCTTTTAAAAGCGGAAACCCCATAAAACATATGCTCATATGTTAACTCTATAGGAAAGTTCGGTCATAATGACGCTATTATATCATCAAAAAGTGAAAAATGACACTTTTTCCTAAACATTCAGTAAAAATGTAATCTTTAAACGGACACTTTTTATCAAACTCTTTACAAATGATTATCATAATTAAAATATTTATTAAATAAACAAATATTTAATTTGCATTTAATTGGTTTATATACATACATTCTGAGAAAAAAATTATAAAAAAATAAATTACCATTAAAATATATATAAATTTTAAATTTAATACTATAATAAAGTATAAAAAGTGTATTTTGTGATATAATAACTTTATTGTTTATATTAACTAAAAAATAATATGCCATCATAGGAATCTTTATACAGAGAAAACTTTCTTAAGGCAAAAATATTCTCGTTTAAGAGTGTTCGCTTTGTAGAGGTTTTACTGTATATTTATACATTGTGAATATAATTTATTATTACCCTTATACTTAACTTTCTTATAATGTATTTGAAAATAACTTAACTCAGCATACAAATATAATGAGATTCTCTAAGGTTTACATACATAAATATATGTTATTTAGCATCAGTCAATTCTATTATTACATGCATATATATTATAACTAAAGACGATATTTTTAGGACATTTTGTCGTTTTCTGAATCTTCACGGACACATTTTTAATGTCATTATAATCAGAAATTAGAATTTTGCGAAACTGAAACCTTTAAATTGAGGAAAAAATGAAGAAAAATGAGGAAAAAATGAAGAAAAATGAGGAAAAAATGAGGACCTAAAAAGTGCTAATACTCGATTCGTGCACATTATTCAGTTCCGTAATGCGGAATTTCAATCTTATCTTTGATTATAATATAAAAATATGCATTTAAAATTTCATTATTTTCTACAAATTTAAGATATTTGAATTGAAACATTAATTGAAATATTAATATGTTATTTTTTAGTTTTTAACATTTTTAACATTTTTAATAATGTGTTATTATGTTATATCATACTTTTGATGCATTTTTACACGAATCACATTACATAATATATCATACCCTTTAGTGTATTTCATATTATACATATTCTGTATATGAAATAAACTAAAACGGGGTCTCTATACTTATAACCCTCATGTGCTTTTGTTTATTTTATAAATAGGTTTTGTTTTTAAAATAAATCATTTTTTACAAATTTTAATTTAAAAATATTATATATTTGGCCCTTAATATTACCACGATTTTATCATTTTTTGCACCAATTCTCTTCTAAGTCCTTTTTAGACCATTTTTAAGCCCGAAAAATATCATCCCTAAAAATAACTATATATTTATAGTTTTCTAAAATTAAATGTGAATATGTCAATATATAAAAAAGTAAAGTAAATCATTATTGTAATATAAGTAAATGACATATTGACATATATTGACATTAAAGTATATACATATGTAAAGAATTTTGCATTTTAATCTGACATTTTAAAAAATACATATTATAAAGTAATGAATGCACTCATATATTAAGATATTATGTGAGACTCCAGTCATTTGCCGACATCAGTTCTCAAAAGCAATAGTAAGGGCCTAATTATGGAAAATTCTTGGAACGAATGTCATTATTTCTGTTCCCACAATTCCTAAATATTAAAATTCCATTGTTTCACATGTTTAGTATTATGCATAAAATACTTAATTAATCTATTTTTATGTAAATTTTATATTAGTAAATAAATGGAAAAATGACAAAAAATGGGAATATTTTTGTATATTTCAATAAAAGGAAATATGTCAATATGAAGACATTCAGAATCTGATATGTAATATATATGTATATATTAGTAATATATATTATAATAATACATATGGGATTATACAATACGCACACATAATTTTTGTATTTTGAAAATACAAAAGGATCAATGACATGATCATTATATGATAAAAGTCTACATATATAATAAAAGTAAAAATGAGCCCTATTATTATATATATTTTCATGGATATTATTATTATTATTCGTAAATAATGAATAAATAATAAATATATATATATACAAATATGTAAAGGGCGATTCAATAACAATTACACATTGATTTTTATGGAAAATATACAAAAACTCCCCTTTTTTTAGGTAAAATTTTCAAAAATTTGGGAATATTATAAATAACGTTAAAGTCAATTTTATTGAAAAATTGAGTATTTTGATAAAAATTGTAAAAAAAATTAAAATTTATGTTTATTAAAATTTTAAAATATACAAATAATTAATTAAATAATAATCTTTAAAATGACATATGTACTGTTGAAATGCATTGAGAATTAAAAATGTTATGACGCTTTTTATAAAATAAAAAACTTAAAAATTGATATTTTATAAAATTCGAATTTTTTTCTTAACAATTTTCATAACAAAAAAATAATTAATTTACTTTTTAATAAAAAGTATTATACATATATTGTACATACCCTCTTACCTCACTTTTTAGAATATCATTTAAATTAAAAAATAAACGATAATTAAAGAATTAATAAATTAGCAATTATTTCACGATATAATTACGTATTTATTAAATTAATGTTATATTAAACTCAAAAAAATTATATGCATTAAATTATAGTCATTATAATTTTATAAATTAATTTATAACGCAATTTATAAATTGAATATTTTTAACGTAATCATAGCTGAGGGAAAACTCATTTAAGCATTGGCTTTAAATTAGTGCTATGAATACATTGACGATATCCCCTGTTATAAGTGCCCCCTATAAATGGAGAGACGAAAATGAGTTTAAGAATGTGATGTTAATGTATATTTACAAATATTTTATATGAATACAGTAAAACATCTATAATTAGAAATCGTCAAAACAACAATATTGACATGTCATACGTCTGATGTAACAATAGTCATGCCTCAAAAATATTCTTAATATATATATATATACCCTATGTTTGGCTATCATGGAAGTTCATTGCGCAAATTAAGGCGAATATGTACATATGTACACATGTACATAAGCGCATTATTCTGCGCACTAAACTTCCTTGATAACCAAACATACTGTATATATATACATATACATATATATAACAGATATTATATCGTATGTAAAAGTTATAAGTGCGCTATTACAATGCGCGTATCAAAGACTCAAATGCACGGTATAAATACTTTTCTTAACAGTTATTTTTAAGGTTTTACTGTATATTAATAAAATTGATTTAATATTATTTATTTATATTATTATTTAACATTATTATTTACATTTAAACAGTATATTACATTATGTAATTTACATATATATTTGATAATTGTTAATATGTTGATATATGTATATTAAGAAAGATATAATGGTATTTTATATAATAAATGCTAAAAATATATATTATGTATTTTTTGTTTATTTTACATCATAATATTTTAAATTATATTTATTTTATAATTACATTTAAATAAATATAATAAATATTATAAATTACATTTAAATAAATTAAAAAATATTTAATAAATAATTATATTTAATTTATATATTTTATATTTTATAAAAAATTAAAATTTTAAAATATGATTAAAAAGATAAAAAATGAAAATGAAAATTAAATGCTTTTTATTGATGATGAATTTTTTATCATTACAATAGAATTATTCATATGTGACGATGGAATATTCTGAACATTTTTATCTTTTGATTCTTTAATATTAATATCATTAATGTTTAATTTAACATTATTATTAAATTTACAAATATTTTGTTTTTTATTATTATTATTAAAATGTTTATAATGATAATTTACAAATGATTTACTTTTATCATTAATGATATGATTATGGTTAATGTTTGATTCATGATGATTATCGTCATCATCATCATCATCGCGTTCGATCGTTGATTCAATGATAACCGTCTGAATGTGTTGTGAATTGGCTGATGACGTCATTATATTGAATGAGCATTTTCCACCTCTGAATATATTCTTCATAATGCTAAAGATCTCTTTAAATTCATTACGAAAGTTACTGTTTAACCATCCGTAGAGCAAAGGGTTGGAACATGCGGAACTCATACCTATCATATGACAAATCGCAAATATAATGCGAAATTCGTTATTATTATTAAACGGATAAAAAAAGTCCGAAACGATGTTTAGTATATTTAAGGGTAACCATGAAATACCGAAAATGACCGCTATGGATATAAGTAATATATTCGTTCTCTGCGATCGTTTCAATATACGCTTTGATTTTTCATTATTCTGAATGATGATTTTGCGGCGCCGCGCGACGCGCGTCTTTATCTTATTACATACACGTGCATACGCCACCGATAGAATTATTATCGGAAATAAATACTGAAATATCATGGAAAACACCGAATAATATCCACGGCCGTGTTTAATTGGCCATTGTTCGTAACAAAACTCTACGTAATTTATGTCATTCACATGCGGCATCTGCGGAAACGGATGCTTCTCAATTACCCGATACAATAGTAAAGGTCCCGAAAGTATTAACGCGATTATCCATATTAATAGCAATTTTAAGAACATTTTAGATGCTGAACACGTCTGTCGATTCGGATATAGTATCACTTTATAACGATCCAAAGCTATCGCTGTAATGCTCAACGTCGATACGAATATGGACGTCGCCTGTAAACCGGCCACTAATTTACATGTTATTACACCCAAAGGCCAGAACTTCACTGCTATTTCCACCAATGAAAACGGTATGGTGAAAAAACAAAGAAACAGATCGGAAATCGCCAAATTCAGTATCAATATATTGCGATCCGTTCTCATCGTTGGTTTACGGGCCACGGCTATGCACACCAATCCATTGCCGAAAGCACCGGCAATTATTAGGATCACATATGTTATTACCAAAACGATTAACCAATTCTCATCGATGGCCCTATTCGTGGTCAGTTTTTCCAATTTTTGGGCCAATTTTTCGTGCTCTTTAATTATATCGATTGAATCTGTTTAATAAAGAAATAGTTTACATCAATAATGACATCATAATTAACTGAAAGTGTATTTACCATATTTTCTACTCTTTTAATATATTACTATGTTTACTATTTTTATCTGTAAATATAATTTCTGACCTTAGATTTAAGCTAAGGTTAAATTTATTGATTTTCTATTATTATAAAATAAGTTTTAAGACATTTCAATTGTGTTTATACTTTGGATTTAATGTTTATTTTAAATACAAAATTAGCATACTATAGTTAACTTTATTTAATTATTATGCACATTTATCACTAATGATTATAACTATTATTATAGTGTATATGCTATTATTTATATGTAAAAAATAAGTTTGTGACTAAGAATATTAACTATTAATTAATAGGATAATTTAATATAAGTTTACATTATATTTTTAACATATCAATGCAATGCCCGTGACAATTGTTAACAATTAATAACATGGATTAAGATATACTTTAAACTGATGTTAACTATTAATTGTTAAAAGTTTTGTGAATTTTATTTAAATCGATTATGTTAATGATAATTCATTCATTATGTATATAAATTACCTAAATATTCATGAAAATTAATTATTATTTTATTATAATTAATTTTATTATAATGTTATTTTATTGAATTTACATATCCATTAATTATATAGCGTATGTCAGTATCAATTGTTCATGTTTATGACTATGAAAATGTTGTGTTTTCCCTCAATTCATGTGCATAATGAATCACGAACGCTAACATTTGACAAACATTTTGGTTTCGATCTTATAACATGAGGCTCTTTTGACAAAATGTACAAAAAATAACAAAAGAGGATTAAAGATAAACTAACATTATACACCGGAGAATCACTTACGATTACCTCATGGTAAAAGACTGAACTTAAAAATAGGGATAAATGAATAAAAAAGTGTTTTAAAAATTCAATGCTCAATTTTAAGATATAATATTTAAAAAAATATGTTCATAGACACTATACAGTTATAGACATTTTGTGTCTTTCGAATTTTAAAAATAAACGACAAAAATATGAGTCATAAATTTAATTAAATATTTTTTATTCATTTTTTATTATATTTAAATATTTATTTGTATCACAATTTAAATAATAAATTAATAGGAAATTTTCTGAAAATATCAGAATTTTGTTTCTCATAAATATTTTTGCTTTTATTATAAATGAATAAAATTAAATTTAAAAATATGATAAATAATTATAAACATTTACTTTATTATTTCAAATGAAATGTCAATTATATATTTTTATCGTTAAAAAATAAAAGTTAATATATTACGTAAACAATTTAATTAAATAGTTAATTATGATAATATTTCAGTGAAATGAATAAATAAATTCAAAATTTATATTAAATAATATATTATTACGTCTCAACATTAACATTTTTAAAGATTTAACCTTTACATACATAAAATGCAACTAACACATGATTAGCACAGTTACAAAGTCATTAAACTTATATTTTAGAGTTAAACTAACGTCATACGGACCGACGGATATTTTATTGTTGAATTTGTATTTACATTACATTTATATTTTATTAAAATTAAACATACGCCGATAATAATTAATTTTAATTATTATAATGTTAAAATATAAGGAAATTATATTCCAATTTTAATGCAAAAACACAATTGTTTTGAGGTATATACACGGTGTATATGGTGTACTATGAAAATGTCTAATCTTAAAATGTCTAAAATTAAAAATGCATTGTTTATAGGAATAAACACATATAATACACTAGTACTAGTATAGAATTGAGAATATTTCTTACATTTAAATAATACAATGCATTTCATTATAAAGTAAAATTTGTGCAGTGTGTAGCTGCATGTAGAGTCTGAATATGATCTTTGATTGTATTTTTGATTTAACCGTAAAATATCTTTATATTCAATAAAATTTCTATTTTTTGATGAATCATGTAATTTTATTGTCCATTTTTACATGTTTTTTAAAATTTAAATAATGAGAGTATCACACGTACATAAATGCACAAATAACGTGTATTAATATAGTTTTATTTTATATTTACATTATAGTATATGTATTTATATTGTAAATATGAAACTTAATTTATGTATTACTTTAGTGACTGTTATTCCCTGCATTTCCTTCCCTAAGTGCATACATTACTTTTTAGACATTTTAAGTAATTTTTAGACATTTTCAGATTAGAAATTTTCAGAATATACCATATATTATATATATACATACTAATATTAGTATATAATAATAATTATTATTATTTCTTAATATATTAATAATTGAAATTTATAATAATAAAATGCATTTGTAATATGATGTATTTTATATAATAATATAAAAATCGTAATTCTGTGGTTTTTTAATAAAAAATCATTTCCGATTTATTTTTATATTATTAATGGGCATATATTTATATATAATTAAATATTATTTTTATTTCATATTATAACTTTTCCTTTACTTTAGAGGACAATTGAATGTAAAATTATTATGGTAACATATTGTAATAAATTTGGCCATAAATAAAGTATTAGATTATACAGTGTTTGTATTTATTATTTAATACAATTTTTGAACATTATTTATGATTAAATTTATATTTTATAATATGTTACTATGGTAATTTTACATTTATTTGTCCCTTAAAGTAATGGAAAATCTATAACATTAAACAGTAAACACTTTCACTTTTAAACTTTAAAAACTTTATATATATATTATAATTGTATTTACACAGTATTTTAAAATTAATTTTAAAAATTAATTTTAAAAATGCTTAAAATATATAAATAAAAAATGAAAAAAATATTCATTCATAACTCACCCGTTTCATTACTGATATTCATTGTGTATAAAGATGATCGTATAAAATTTAAATCTGAATTTTCCATTTTAATATTATTTATTTTAATTTTGAATTTTTAGCGAAAAATTAAATTTCATCTGAAAAATTGAAATATATTTTAAAATGATAATAATTTAAATTAAATATATTTTATTTTTAAATTTAAGAAATACAATATTCTAATTATATTATTAAAATTTTTGTATTTTTACATTTCATTGATATAAGAATTTAATAAATATTATTATATTATTATATTTGTAATTTATTTATATTTTTATTTTATAACACATTTTGTTAATTACTTTTTTCATAATATTAATAAAGAATAATGAAATAATACATTAAAAGAGATGCGAAAATATTAACACCGTTTTTATGTATAATAATCATATAAAAATATTTTATTATTCATTCATAAATATATAATTCACATAATTTACCGTATAAATTTTTATGATATTAATATAAATTAAAGGCCATTCACTGAATGCTGTTATTTTATATGTGAATATAAAAGACACGTCATTTACAATGTGATATCGGAATTGCGTCTTTTGATCGAAATCCATTTAATCGAAAGAATATTTTTAAAAATATTTTATCTTAATTTATATCAGAAATTATAGTAAAATAAATTTTTGTTTCTATATTCTAATTATTCAAATTTTTCATCTCTTTGCTTATACTATGTTCACACTCTGAATTAAGCGTACTCTGCAATCGAATATTTATATTATGTACATATTAAATTCTTATTAACATCATAATATCTCTAAAATAAGTCTATTGTAGTTACTAATAACACTATAAAAGCTATTCTCTGTACATTCTCAGAACATTCTCACAGCATTCATCACTGTACTTAATTTTTTTAAATAAAAGTCTTTCTTTTTTACTTCGTTTGTGCCTTTAATTCGGCATTATGCGCCTTAAATAGCGAATTATAGAATTCATTCGTGACAATATATGAACTAAATTTTATTTCTAATAATACAATTAATATACAAATTGTATATATAACTTAATTTATATTAATAAAATAAATTTTAAAATAATTAAAATTTGTTTTAATTTATATACATTGATTTTGTAAAATTATTTAAACTTAGAAATAATATGATTAATTTTTCACAAAAATACTATATTTATATAATATTTCGACCGAAAAGATTTCGATTAAAGATCCTATAATCGCAATATCGCTATAGTGTCATAATCTATTTATATTTTTAATTAAATTATATAATAATTACATAAACATTTAATTAAAAATGATTAAAAATTTATTCGCGTCATCGATGAATGAAAATTATTAAAAAATAATTTAATAAATCGTATGCCACAATATTATATGAAAAAACAAAACTCAATTTTATAACAAAAAACTACATATTTATAAAACATATGTATGTTATTTCCTTTCATTATTATTATTATTATTATATTAATATATATGGGTCTATGACAAAATGCCCACACCCAAAATCACCACTGTCGAAATACCCACAAAAAAACTTAATTAAACACAAATAACTTTAATAAAAATTTTTTATTTTTAAATATTATTTTGTTTTTAATTAATTAATTAAAAACAAAATAATATTTTAATGCATATTAATATTTAAATTTAAATTTTATTTATTTTTTACGTTTTTTCGATTTTTTTATAAAATTCTTTTAAAATGTCTATTATTTAATGTCTAATTATTTATTTAAAACCCTAATTGCATTGCGATGCTATTATAGAGTTTCGATTTTAATTGCCATAAAATACAAATTAATTAATATTAATAATTAATATAAATATATAATTTTTTACGAATTATGTGTAATAAATACTTTAAAACCTCCAGTTACGGACACCTCTCTTAAGCGAACACCTCCTTTAAGCGGACACTTACTTTGTTGCAAAAGGGTATCCGCTTAAGAGAGGTTTCACAGTATTTAATTTTAATATTTATTTTTAGGATTAATAAAAATGAAATAAAATACTATGGTATTAAACATAATTATGTCTCTCTATGAACATACAAATAATGGTCATTTTAATATATTTTTAAAATTTTTTAATGAAAATATATATCAAATGCATCAATGATCAAAAGTATATATATAATCTACAGTTTTACCTCACATGTAAGCACGAGGTTTGAATGGGGGGTTATTATACCTCAAAATATATGACCGGATCTTATGGCGAATTTTGAAATTAGAATTTTGAATGAATCAAAAAAATTATCACCCCTCACTTTATAAGACCCACAAAAATGGAAAATTATAAATTACAAAATAATTAAAATATAAATAATCTAATAAATACTTTAATAATTAATAATATTTAATAATAATAATAATAATTAGTAATTAATAAATACTTTAAAATAAATAATTATGTTATTTTTTAAAGTTGTAATTATTAAATATTTAAAATTTAAATTAATTTTATTTTAGTTTTTTATAATGATAATAATTAATGTTATGCTTAAATAATTGTATATCAATTCTCAAAAATTTATAATTTAAATTTTAAAATTATTACATAAATAAATGCATATTAACCGTTCAATATTAATTGAATGTATTATATATAATACATATGGGGTCCTATAGAGCGAGGTTAGAGTGGGTCTTATACCTCGAGGTATAAGACCCCTCAAATGAGCACTATTTTCTATTTGTAAAAAAATGATCACCCATCGAGATATAAAATCAGTGCTTACATGTGAGGTAAAACGGTAATATAATATAATATATATTACCGTATATATATATATATATATATACACTAAGGGTGGAGTGAGATTATACTAAATTTTTGCGCTCATATATTATAAATATTTTGTAAATAAAGTTTAACATAAATGTTTTTTAAAAATTTATTATATACACAAAAGTATTATAATCATATATTTATATTATAATATAAAATACTATAATATAATGTAAATATAATGTTAATATGGTATATTAATTTTATATAAAATATATTATTATTTTTGTATGTAAAAAATCAATAAATGACATTTCTTTATAATTGTAAAAAACAAAAAATCCGCATTATATAATAATAGTATGAAAAGATGAGTGTTTTATCATATATAATATACATGTACATGTATATATACACGTGTATTTCGTTTTATGACACAGTAAAACCTCTAAAAATCGGGTATTATTTAAGGAAACTGCAGATGTGCTTTTAAATTCTTTCATAGGTTTAATATTATGGGATACCACAATAACACGAAATGCAATATAATGTTAAAAATGACGATTTTCCACAATGTTCATATAATGGACAAAATGTGCAAATAATAAATATTTTAAATATTTTTAAAAAAAACTTTAAATTATTATATTTATTATAAAATATAAAATATAAAATTATTGTTATTATTTATTAAATTCATAATGTGACCGTTTTTTAGAGGTTTCTATGTTTCGATTTATTTGAAAGGACGTTATTTACTTTAAAATGCATTAATAATACATTATTAAAAAATATATATATATTTTTAAAAAAAGTATTACATTATTTTTATGAAATAATTTTTGAAACACGTAATGATACAATAAATAAAAATATAATTAATATTAATTATAAAAACATAAAAATTAATAAATTTATTAATTGTAATAAAATAAATCATATCAATAAATTATATTAATGTGAATGGGATTATATAACGCCGATATTTAATCATTATATCATACGGAAGCAAAAAGTAAAGTCTTAAAAATGTATTAAATTTAATAATAATTTATTTAATAATAATAATAATAATAATTTGTTATATAATTTACTTTTATTTTTGAAATTTAATATTTTATATAATAAAATATTAGTGATGCATAATTTCTAAATATAAATTTTTTATAATGGTATTACAAAACAGAAATTACAGTATCCGGACTGATTTTAACTAGTATTTGCTAGTATTAATAAATATCATGATTTTATTGAATATTATCGGGATCTCTTAGTAATAAATTAATAAATTAATACATTAATGCAATTGTACCTCTAAAATGACTAAAATTAGACATATATTACAAGTAAGTTATGTAAGTGTCAAAGTATATTATAGGTGCAATAATAACAATCGTAATATACAAATGTACTAGCAATACTTGCAATATTTCTATTTTACTTTACTTTATTGCTATTTAAGACTGAAATAAATTCTAATCATCAGAAAGGATAAAATTCGGGCATTTTACATGCATATATTATTCCATAAGAAAAGGATTAAATATAAATAGAGCATTGATACAGAAATACTAAGGCGTAATATATTACTTAGTATTTCTTTATACATGAGCATAGAGTCCACAACAACAATGAAAAATTGTGGATTTTTTGTCTATATTCACACATATTTATATTTTATAAAACAATATAAATGCATACGATATCAATAGCATTTAGCATGTTTTTAACACATATATATTATATGTTTATACATATAGTTTTATATATAAACATAGTGATAGCATATGCGAGGGAATATTCCCATAATAATAATATATGTTTAAATTTTTAATTAATAACATATACAGTGTGTCTGTTATTGATAGTAACTCTGTGCAAGCGAATGTGCTATTCTATGCGTAAGCATGTGTTATGCAGTGAAGCATTAGTGTGTATATATACAGTCGCTTCACTGTATAACATATCTAATAACATAATTACGCAAAGAATCGCACATGCGCCTGCATAGAGTCTATATTAAGTCTGAATGTACTGTGCTGTACATATATACAGAGATATTATATAAAATATCTTTGTAAATGACAGACGTTTAAATTGATATTTTTAAAAAATATTATTTTTAAACGTTTTTTAAACCTTAAAATAAATTTAATATTAATATTTTTAAAATGTCAAAAGCAAAAAATTATTAATATATTTTTGTTATTTATTATTAATACAATAAATTTAATAATATCATATTCAATGTGTGCATAACAATGTACTATAATTGTATTATACAATATCTTGCAGAAATTCGGTATACTTTTAGGAGTAATACTCTGTATATGGATATTTATACAATAATTAGGGTGTCCAATTTGAGGCGCATTTCTTATTTTTTTACATAAAAAGATTAAAAAAATATTTTGTGTGCATCTATAACTATCAAAAATAAGGCATTCTGTTCCATGACCATTTTGCCTTTTTTTACTTTTTCTTAGGCTTTTTTTTATAAAAATGTCACATTTTTATTCTTTTTAGACACTTTCATAATAATTTATATTTATAATTTAATGTATTATTAGTATTTTTTTTTATTTTAAAATAAAAAATATTTCAAATTTATAATAAAACACATGCGCATATATTTAAATATATAGAATATTATAATTCATATATATTTACATATATTAATGTTTATAATATTTTATTATCACTTTATTTTTTATGAATAAATTAAGCAATAATTGCATATACACATGTACTTAAATTTAATGCTAGTATTTACTTAAGTATATACTATTTTATATTTTATATTATTTATAAAATATAATAAATAATATGATATTAAATAAGGATGGGATATATCTTAACATATATTTTAACATGTATTTAGGTAATAGTGAAATAAGTGGACTTTGAAAATATTTTACATTTTTTTTATATAATACTAAAATTAGTATATTTGTGTATTGTTAGTTTACGTGTACATATTTATATTACACCTTTGCAAATGTATAATATATTTGATAAGCGTTTTACTTTATTTAAATGTATCAATGCATACATAATACTAGAAACACACATGTTAAATACACCTATTTATAAATGTACGTATAAACTTATTTATAAATGTAATAATACAGAGTGTTCGTTCTAAAAGTATACCCTAAGTTTTAATTTATATATGATAATAAAATGCATTAAATACTATACGCATATTATTATTAATTATTATTAAATATTATTAATATTATCATTATTTTACAATAAATTTAGTATTATCAGTCAATAATATGTGCATAATATTTAGGGCATTTTACAATAGTCATATTTAACAATATCTTACAACATTTGGATACACTTTAAGAATGAACACTCTGTATATTGAGATGCGCTATGATGTCAGAACATAGTAATAATAAACTCAATCGAATGAAGTGAATGAAGATGTGTGTTCATTATGAGACCATTTCAATATATTATTTTATATTATTGTATATGAATGAATGAATATATTTTAGTATAATTCATTAATATTATTAAATGTTACAATACTCACACTTTTATGAGTAAAAAATTGTTATTTACAAATAATTTACTATACACTGTAACACTACATATATGACACTTAAAAAAGCGTGCATTATATACATACACCGTGTACCACGGGATGCACCAAATATGAAATTGCGATTATTCTAAAAATATAAGAAATTTCTGGAAAATTCTTTATTTAAAATTTCAAGGAATAGTTAGGGTTTAGTTATTTTAAAAAAGTTTTTAAAATTAAAGTGTTTAAATTACTGAAAACTTTAAAAATACAATGAAACAGTTTCAATACGGAGAATAATAATACAGTCACCACTGTATAAATTGACACCCTTTAAAATTTTACACATTTCTGTGGTCCCATCTTTGGTTTGATGTAAATGTAAAGACCATAATTTTACACTGTAATTTTTCACGTTTTTACATTTTGAAAAACGCTCCCATTTTCGGACTATGCTAAAATTGCCTCTAAAATTTTACAGTGAAATATAATAATAAAAAATTAAAAATTTATGAAAAACAAAATTAACATAAATATGTTATAATTTTTAATAAATTACACTCAAATAAAATATACTGTAAAACTGCAAATAAAGAATATCACTGTTTATATAAAGGTTTGTATCTAATGAATCCCTTAATTATGGTTTTTCCATATTTTAAATATAATTTAATTATTACATTAATTATTAAAAATTAAAGTGTACTTATATTTTATGATATTTTTATGTGAATCTATTTTCAGATATGATTCAATTGTTATTTATTACATAAATAAATGTAAATTATGAATGCACTTAAAATTCATCTTAAGATGGCACTTAAAATTATTGTATGCATATTAATAATAATATAATTTTTCTAAAAAAATTCATTGTATTTTATTATTTATTCATTTATATAATTATTTATTTATATTCAGTATACAATGAGCATATGTTTTAAAGATATTTATTTTATTTTTATTATATTTTTAAACTTTAGGCATCGTGTGACATGTGATGTTCGATATATACATACATGGTTCTGATACAAAATCCCGAAACCAAAATCCCTAAAAGCCATAAGCCCGAAAGGGTCAAAATTCCGAAAAACCAAAATCCCGAAAAAAATTAATAAGGTTATCACTTATATCTCGAGTTTCCTTAAATTCAAATTACAGTAAAAATGCGGATAAAGGCGCATACGGCGCCGTGAGTTAGACCCAACCTAACCCAACATAGTAAAAATATAAGAATTGGTAAAAAATGCAGTTACATGGTTATTCGCACGACTTTCCGTGCACTAAAATTTATAAAATAAAAAACTAAATTAATATTTTTGCTTAAATGACATGTTTAACCGCATTAATTTTTTTGGGATTTTGACCCTTTCGGGCTTAAGGCTTTTCGGGATTTTGGTTTCGGAATTTTGGTTTTCAGGCTTTTGTCCGAATCACATAACATACATAACATACATATATAATATACATGTACATATATGAACCTATGCATGAGTAAAATATATTTTATACTAATATTTTATATATTTTAATACATTGAAAAAGTATATAAATATATTTTGATTTTAATTTATATATAAAATAATAAGTGATTTATCAAATTATACATAAAACTTTTATTTCTAAAAAATATGTTCATTATTTTATTGTATGATATATTTTAATATTTAAAAGAATGATCATATAATCCTATTTCTATTTAATAATTCAGAATAAAAAATATTAATAAAAATTATGGTAAAATAAAATATAAATTAATGATAAAATTAATAAAATCGTTTTATATTTATATATTAAATTTATTAAATAAAAAATATTACGATTAATGTATTATAATAAAATAAATATAATAAAATATTACTTTTAAAAGATGAGTTAATATAATAATAAACTTTATATAAAAATATAAAAATTAAATAAAAAAAATTATTTCACTTTCATTCGTTTTATGTAACTATAGAAAAATATTAATACCGTAAAACCTCAAAAAAGCAAACACTTTATAATGAAGAAAATGCAAAAATAAATTAAGATGTTCGCTTTGTAAAGGTTTTATTGTATAAAATACATAAATTATGTAATAGAAAATGTTAAAATCATGCATTATTTAAAAGATTTCATGTGATGTCATAATGAAGTGATAATTAAATTAATCATTAAAATCATAACAATGATTAGCATTGTTTTTGTGAATAATTAAAATACCAAAGCCTTTACAATCGTAGTATTTGATCGTATCATAGAAATATAAATAACATTTTATCATATTAAATATTAAAATAAATTAAAGTCAAAGTTAAAGTCTATTAATCAAATCATATATCGAATGTTCCAAAAGTTCTCCTTTTAACACATCAGAGCTCTACAAAAGTTCTGCGTATTTTTTAAGCCTATTTTTTAACGTTATTTATTGTGCGAATGATGGCCGAAGATCATAAAATACTATGCCATTTATATTATGGATTTAATGTTAAAAAAATTTTGTAAAAATAAAAGAATGGACATTTCAAATAAAGAACAGAGTTCTAAATTTTAATATAAAAAATATTAAAAATTATTTTGAAAAATATATTTTTAAAATAATTGTAAAGATATATGGTGATTATTGTTCTTCAGATTTCACTATATCTTTATATTGTTTTATCATTTCGTAATGACATCACTTGAAAATGATCCTATGAATGGGAACAAAAACATCGGTGACGTATGAAAATATGAAAATATAAAAAAAATAAATAATGATCTGTGAATAAATATCCATTAAATGATGGACAAAAGTGTTTAATGCTAAAAAACACATCAAATTATTTACAAATTACTTTTATAAAATAATATCTTTAAATTTATTTGATTAATATGTATAAAGCATAAAGCGGGAAGTTTTAGAAAAACTAATATTATAAATTTTATAATTAAATGAATAATAATAATGATAAAGTTAAGAATTTGAATTTTTAGTAATAAATTTTATTTAATTTTTTATTTTAATATTTCATAAGAATAATGCTTATTATTCATGAATTTTTAATACATTCTAAAATTAAATATGAGAAAAATGTATTAAAAATGAGCATATGAATATGAGTGAAATGTGCATAATTATTTTATATCTTTCTTCAGTTACAATTTCATATATAATTTTTATCGGTATTATTTGTTACCAAAGCACGGAAAATGTCGGATTTAATTCCAAAAATTAATTTAAAAATATTCTAAAGTTAAAAAATCGTATTTTTTTAAAAAAATATTTTTTTATAAAATATATTAAAGTAATATTCATATTTAAATATAATTTTTATATTTAATTTTACAATAATTTAATATTAATATTAATGTCCATATTATAGAAGTTACGCACAGTCACCGTTTATAGCAAAATTTTATAATAAATGTTTAGTTAAAGCATAATGTAACTAATTATTGTAAACTGTGTTTTAGTCAATACTTAGAGATCATTGTATAGAGTAATGTATGTGATAATGTCAGTTATGTTATAGTAAAGTGCTATTGCCATGGTCAGGTATACAGTGATTTTAGATATTTTATTACATTTTATATTTTTATTATTTTCATATTATGTTTATATATTAATAAAGAGATATTTATGTTAAATCTTTAGTTTTCCATAATGATACTGAAAATACAAATGCGTATTTAGGATCACGGTGTATATCTGATTATACTTTTGAACATACATTTTCTAATGATTTCATAATTGTACAGTCCTTATATCTCGAGATGCACATTTTATACTCTAAATCTGTTTACAAAAATTCAAATAAAAAATAATAAAAAATAGAAATATAGAAAATTCGTGAGAAAAGTAAAAAATAAAAAGATTTAAAATAAAAAATTTTCTTAAAATACTTAAAAATGCAATTACATAATATCCATGTTTAAAGCGGATTTTATATTCATAATTAAACTAAAAATGGCATATGATTATTGAATATACACTCTGTATACTCATATTTTATGTCTAATAAATTACATATGTATATAAATGAATTTAAAATATAATATTTTATACATTTAATTTTCGATTTTAATATTATTCGAAAACAGAATGTAATAATATATAATAAAAATAACATTAATATGTATGCATATGATATGCATTAATGCGGTCTTAGATTAGTATTCTCAAATGATTAAACTCAGATCATTCTTTAAATCTGAGCGTTCATTATATAACATCATAATATTTTTCAATTTAATTATGTATTTTTATATTTAATTCTCTGATATTTTTATGTTTTTTCAAAAAATAATAATTATGGTAAATTTTATGCGTTTATAATAATTATAATATAAATAATAATGAGTTTTTTATTATGCGTTTAATAATGTTTTTTAAATGTATATTATGAGTGCAGAATATTTTGCCATTATTTTAAAAAAAATTTTAGAAAAAATAATTATCATTAATATTATTTATTAAATTCTGTATATATAACATTATAAATTAATATATAAAATTAAAAATGTTTTTATAATGAAATATTAAAATAATGAATTTTTTTATTTTCGTTTTTACATAAACAAATTGTATATTTGACATAAGATGCTATATGCAAAGTATACATATACTATTTATTATGAGATTTGTTTCATCATTGTTTTGTTCAAAGAATAGAAATTATTCAAAAGTAAAATGATATGTTTTTTCAATGAATAGAAATACGATTATAGTACTAATATACCGTATGTATGATACCGTATGTATCAGATAAATTGAGACTTCGGAATGGTAATATATGTGTAAATTAAAAACATTAAATATTTTATGTCCGTATATAAACATTGACATTATTTTAGCTCATATCTGTCACATAATATCCATGGTCTATTTCACCATAGGAAAAAAGCACAGACTCAATTATACTCATTATGTCACGGGCATAAACAAATAAAATGATTAAACATATATCCATAAAAAAACTGAGCATAATTTATTTGACTCATATTGTATACTAATATAATATATAAATAACTATACATGTATGCCTAATTAATATAAATATATAAAAGTAATATTTAAGTAATACCTATATTAAGAACTAAGGACAGCTGAATTTGTGAAAATCTAAAAAAACATGCAATACAATGTTAATCTGTTGATAAGTAATCCAGAAATAGATCTAAAATGAATAGGCCTGATTCTAGTAGATCTAAAAGGAATTCATTATATATATAGTATTCATTATGGATTATATAACAGAAATAATTGTATCAAAAATATTCATTTCATAATGTATTTTATGAAAAATAATATCATATTACAAATATTAAGTATAACATTAATTATATGATTTACTATTATTTAATATAAATTTCCATTAAAAATTTCATTTATAATTTTTCTAATTTTTTTATTTAAAATTTTTATACTAAAATATTCAATCCTAATCCTGAATTTAGTATTTTAATTAATTCTAAAATTAGTTTTGAGTCTTAACATTGTGACATATAAACATCATTATCAATGAAATAATGATTTAAATGATAATTTTTATGTTTTTTTATTTTATAAATATACGAATAAAAGAAAAAGTCATTATGAACATTTAAATTTTTATTTTTTATTATTTTTTATATTCTAAAATGTTATATATCAATTTTAAGCAAAATTATCAGAGAATTCAATAATATAATTTTGCGAATCACACAATTATTTTTGAATATTCAATAATTTTGTAAAAAACAAATAAAATATAAATAAAAAGATTTATGTTTTAATATTTTAATTAATTTATTTTTATAAAATTAATTCTAAAAATTAAAAATATAATATTGACATTAATTAGAAATAAAAATTATTTTATTTTAAAATAAAATAATTAAAGGAAATTAAAAAAGAAGCTTTTAATTGTTAATTTTAATTATTTTTTATAAAATTTAAAATTAACTTTTTTAATATTAAAAAAATTAAATATTTGTAAATAATTCCACATTTTAAATTAATTTTTTAAAATTATTGTTTTATTTTATAATAAGTATAAACTGCTATTTTTTATTAATCGGTTATTTTTTTATTGTATAATATATATAAAAATACGGTATGATTTTTTATATGATCGCATCAATGCTCTAAACGCGAAAAATCGCAAAATAATGCGCATGTTATGCTCAACATATGTGACCGTCGCAACTGATGCGACCATACGACCACACACACTGTATATATAAATATATATAAATATATATTTTTAAAAATAATTTCTAAATTTTTATAATAAAAAAACATTTTTGAAATATTTTCGGCCACAAAATTATCATCGATTTTCCAATATTACGATTTTTCATTTTATGAAATCACCGAAAATCATTTTCTAAAACCTATTGACAGATGACCCTATTTATGTCAGAATTTAATGCTTAATTTTTATGATTATATTCATCATTATGTTGACATTTAACCCCTGACATTTGTTTATCCGAATATCGGCTGTGATTATAATTATTTGACACTTTATTCGATGATCCCATAAAAATGCCATTTATATTTCGGTTAAATATTATATCATTATTTATTTTTATTTAAAATTTTATATTTCCATTTTATTTTTTGATAATTTAATTATCAAATTATAAATAAATTTATATATAAAATTAATTTTTTAATTTAAAAAATAAAAATATTTGACTTTTTGACATATTAATACTAAAAATTAATGGTGTATATTTATTTTCTAAACATAAAAATAATGATAATTAAGTTAAAAAATATTTAAAAAAATATTATACAAAATATTTAAAAATAAAAATTTATCAGAGGACAAAATTGTTCATAT
>JAQIXB010000199.1:0-22891 GCA_034697405.1 Mesoplophora pulchra | reverse complement strand
GGGGGGGCTTGTTTTTGGCATATTCCGGTAATACAGATATGTATGTCATAATGTAAAATAGTACTTAGACCCGATCTTATAGCGCGAGGTTAGAGTGGGGGGGGGGCTCCTGCATTCTAACCCCGCGCTATAGAATTCTGTATGAGCACTTTTTATATTATAAAAAATTGATCACCCCTGCGCTAAGACCGGGTCTAAAATGTGAAGATAAAGGGTAATACAGTGGAACCTCTACTGACGAATCCTCCTTTAGGCGGAATGAAATTTTGAGCATGGTACTTTATTTAACTGTTGTATTATAAACGTATGCATTTTTAATAATACTTTTTTATAATATAACAGCAGATTGGGTTCCTCCTCTCAGTTTGGTATCGACGTATTGATGTATCGACGTATCGACGTATTCATAGTATTATATATAATAAAATATATATTTTTGTAAATATATTAAATTAAAGTTCCGCCAAAAAATTAATATGACATATTTATAAATAAATAAAAATATTAAATATTCACATTCTATATATGGATAATATATGGTTTTACCCCATATGTAAGCACTGATGTTATATTTGGTGATCATTTTTTAAGATTAAAAAAGTGCTCATTTGAGGGGTCTTATATCTCGAAGTATAAGACCCCACCTCTTATCTGAGGTGTGATCATTTTTTTATTCATTAAAAATATTTGTTTCAAAATTATAAGACCGTAAATTAAAATTTTGAAAATTAAACATAAAAACACCCAAAATTAAAGGCATATGAATGCGATTAAATACGTATGAATATTGAAAAAATAAGAAATAAATGAATTTTAAAGAACTTTTAGTAAAAGTCTTTTAATAAAATATTTTCAATTTTTTTAAATTTAAGTGCTGACATCTTTTCATTAATAATGTTATGTTTCCATTAATTTAATGCAAATTCGGGGGCTCTGTAACATTTGGTAGTGGCGTCATCAAAGAGTTTTTCTTCGCATTTTAAGGGTTTTAATTCCGCAAAAATCCAATCTCTGATCATTACAATGTAATGCTAAATATGGTATCGAATTAAGCTTTAGATTATCATAATTTAATGTTTTTTAATATTTGAAAATGAATAAATGGGGTTTAATGTTTGCGGAATGTGCCGTCTTTAGTATGCTATGATAATGCTATGATATTCAAATAAAGAAATAACATATAAACATATGATAAATCAGAACCTTTTAATATGGAAATTCAATGCATTTATTATGATATGACTCATTATTAAAGTACTAAAATAACATATTTACATAATTCATTTGTAAAATTCAAAATTACAATTTTTATTAAAATTTCTAAAAAATATGTAATTTTAAAATATATTCAAATTTTATACATAATTTATATAAATATATTTTCATTGATATTTTTTTAAAATAAATTATAAAAATATAATCATTGATTCATATTTATATCATAATTAAATGTTATAATTAAAGAATAATCGATTTATGGGTTAATGACTCATAATTGTTTAATGACCATAATTTATGGATACACCTTTTATGGTGCAATTTTCTACACTCTGTATTCGTTTATAATCTGAATAAAGATAACAAAAAATACTCAAATAATTAAAGAATAATTATAATAATAAAAAATAATTAATATTAAAATATTTATAAATAAAATTTTCATAAAAAAGTATTCATTGAAAATATGACTGAAAAAATGATATAAGAAATGAATTTCGAAATATGTGTGTATATTGTTAATGAAAAGAGACAAATGATGGCGCTGTAATTGAAGCGGCATTTGCATTGCTCTATATACTGACGTTACATTTCAGTAAATAATCGGCCATTTCTTTGTTTCTTCAGTCTCTTCATTGTCTATTTCCTCTTTAATTTTCATAAAAATATAGTGTTTTTTGAGAATCATTGATTTTGATATAAGTAAATAGTGCGGCATTATTATTGCACACATCAAAGATCATAAAATGACGATCGATCGTAAAAACCGCGTGTTTATTGGGGGTATAACTGAGAGCATACGAAAGGATGATATTGAAAAGGAATTCTCTAAATATGGGAAACTGAACAGTGTATGGGTCGCACAAAACCCCCCGGGATTTGCATTCGTAGAGTATGCTGATGAACGTTCCGCTGAAGAGGCTGTGCGCTCTATGAATGGCTCATCCATTCCCGGTACTAATGTAAAGCTGAGAGTTGAGCATTCGCGCGGCCGCACCCGTGGTGGACGCGGCGGCGGTCGTGGCGGTGGATATAGCGGCGGTGGCGGCGGCGGCGGAAGAGATTTTGGGAGTCGTGGCGGAGGACGTGACTATGGGAGTCGTGGTGGATTTGGGGGTGGTCGCGGCCGTGGGGGTCCGTACAGTAGTTATGGCGGTGGTCGCGGGGGCGATCGTAGAGGGGGCGGGGGGCGTTTTGACAGAGGTAATCGTGGACGTGATCGTTTTGAAGGGGGATATAGCGGAGGCTCCGATTATAATAAAGGGGGCAGCGGCAGTGGCGGCAGTGGAGGATCATACCCGAATTACCGGAGCCGCAGTCCTTTAGGTGCAGGCGCAGGCCGAAGGTATTATTAATGTGCATTTATTTATTATGATGAATGATATAATGATCTAAAAGTTGTTTTAATGAAATAATTTCTTTTATCGCATTTTACATATATAATAATGAACATTTTATGTGATAATATCCGATGATGTCCTTTAAAATACTAAATCAGGAATTTCGGTCGTGATTATTCACCACAGGGGCCGAACACATATTCCTCCTCAGGATATATGCAGAGTGGGAACAGGTATCAATATGATCACACTTTGACACGTTACAATTATTAGTGTTTTATTCTATTATTTATTTGATTATTTATATGTTTTATCATATCTGACTATTGCCATGATATGATACTATCTGAGCACTGTCCTCTGTGATAATCCTCCGGTGCCATTCATTCATAGGCTTATTATATATTAGTTTTATAATGCGATGTTTTTGGATGTGTGTCCTTTAATTTAAGATTTAACAGGAAAATGCATGTTTTATTGATTTATGGAAAACTCTTCATTAATCGTATTGATGATCATCAATTATTATGATGATTAATGTTAAATATCATTGAAAATTTCACTCATAATTAAAGCGATGTTTTTCTCTGCGTCTCTACGAATGAATTTTGCTCATATATTACTATATTATGAATGTTTTTAATTAATTATTAATGGTGATGTCTTTTATATTTCACTACACACTGTATCAGTGCTCAGAGAGAACAGTCATGCGCTACGATTTGATCATTTTGGGGATTTCAATGATTTTCATATCCCTCTTCACTCTCCAATTACCATTGCTTTAGACATAAATCGCACACTTTCATTATCACTGCTCTTTTATATGACGATCGTCAATATAATGATCCCCAAATAATCAATTAAATATTTCGTTATTAATTATATGCAATTTTTTTAATGATTCATTGGGTGAGCGCATTACGACTATGAACTGTGACCATTCCATGATAACACTGAATTTTAATTAAAGGAAAAGAGAGAATGCGTCACTTTTGTAAAGAATGCGACACCAATGATTAGTTAATAAATTGAACGTGATTTTTCTTAGTTTTATCATATAAATGATATTTACGATTAAATAATCATAATGATGATTTTGTTATATTTTTACTCCGATACTACAGCGGATACTAAAACCAATGATAGTAAATCACCCATAACTTCGCCGTCGTATAATTGAAAAATGAAATACAATAATCATACGTCAATTAAAATGTAAATTATCAATTGAAAGACTGCAAAGTTCGTGTTAATGATGATCTGCTATTATCTGCTATTATCTGCTATTATCTGCCACTACTATCTTCACATTAAATGATAGATGATGTGTGCAAATAATTCATACGCTCCAAAATCGACATTACTTTATATTAAATATAACTTTTTTAGTTATTCTTAAATATTCATTTATATAATTCAATGTAAACAAATCCCTGAATAATCTTCGATGTAATCCCATCATTATAATTATAATGTATATTATTATTTATATATTGCTCATGTGCGTCTTCAAACACTTAGTGATTACTATTACTATTACCATAGTTAACACTACGAAACTTTAAAATAGTTTAATGGAATGGTCTTATCATTTAAATGAAATTTTAGTATATTTATAATTTATTAATAATATCGACATTATTATTCATAATATAATAGTTAATATACATATGAATGAAATGGTATCGTTACTGATTATAAATATAAATTAAATAATATATATATTAATTACAAATTATTGGTATTAAACTGTAACTCCCGCATTCGTCATTAAATTCGATTTTAAAAATTCTAAAATAATTTCATAATATAATTTCATAAAATTCATGGTGTAATGAAATAAGAAAACTGAGAATTTTTAATCATTTTTATTTTATTTTAATTTTATTGAAATAATCGCAGAAAACAATATTCATATTTATTTTTTGCATAAAATTCCTTTTAACATTTTAAATATTCATTCATTGAATAATAAGTATATGAATACATTAAACGATAAACGATTGTAAAATATATAATTTTAAATTACATTTTTTTAAAAACAACAGTCATATATTTATATATATATTTAAATATTTAAAAATATAATTCTTAAATATTCATCGCAAAGGTACGAACGGAATGTTTTTAAATACATTTATATATTTGAAAATATATATCATATTTAATTGAAATTAAAATCTTAATTCAAAAATATTAACATTGAAATGTGATAAATTCATGGCTAATTTTATACTAAAATAATAGTAATTACTTAATAAGAGATAGAAATTCCTCTCGAGTTTTAGGATCATCTCTAAATACTCCTAACATAGTGCTAGTAATGGTTTTACTATTAATTTTTTGTACTCCTCTCATCACCATACACATGTGCCTAGAATAAGTTTAGAAATAATAAGATTGATTTCACTAGTAACTAGTATATTTACTTACGTCGCTTCAATTACAACACCGACACCCGAAGGATTAATTGCCTCAGTAATTGCCACAGCAATTTGCTTCGTCAGTCGCTCCTGAACTTTAAAAACAATGAAAATGACAGTATATAATTAATATTAAAGCCTTTTATGACCGTAACTTTGACTACTAATAGTAGTACTAAAACTAGCAATGGTTAACTAAATGTACCCTGAAGACGACGGCAGTACATTTCCACGACACGTGCCAATTTACTTAATCCCAATACTTTTTTATTCGGTAAATATCCAATCGAAACCTATTAATTAATAATTTTCAAATTATTTTAATCAAAAATTTACTAAAACTTTATTCATGCGTAAAATAATGTAAACTAAAAATGAACTCTATGCTATTATTTTATTATGTGAACCTATTGTTGCAGAATTGATTTATTTATGAATGGGGATATCAATGACAATCCATTCTATAATAATGTCATAGATCATCATATATTAAAGAAACTTTCACTATCACTATACCCAAAATCGTATTGACTTTTCTTTAGTATATATATATTGAGTCAATTTCTTTATAATGACGGATATGCCATAAATGGGCGCATTGAGTTTTACGATAATGACGGAAATGGTATAATCTCAAAATTCACCATAATAATCACATATGCTATTATATGACTATATCTATATACCTTAAGATTTCAGTAAAAAGACAGTAAATTATTTCTATTATTAGTGAATCTTAAATTGAATTTTATTCAAAAATATTCATAAATACATTCATCGGATTTATTTTTTAAAAATATAATTTTCAAATATGATAAAAGAATGAATAAATTTCAATGATACATTGATTATGCACAATATTTATAATTAAAGTAATTTTTAATTTTTTAGGAATATTTTTCAATTTTTAATTTTAAAAATTTAATTTTTATTAATTTCATAAATGAATTTAAAACAATTATTAAAAAAGTAATTATTTTATTAATTCACCGTTTACTATATTTATGTATAAAAATTATTTAAAAAGAAAATGATGTTTTAATTTAAAGAATATTTTGCATTTTTTAAATTCAAAATGTTTTATATCAATTTTATTCTAAGAAAATGTTAAATAACATACGAAATACATTTATTTATACATTCAAAGGATACTTTCATAATGATAGTATATGATAATGTGATTCATTTTGTAATAAGAAAATGATTTTCATATATTAATAAATAACATTCTCAAAAGACTTTTATTGCATCTGAACATTAATATTATCGCATTCCTATTCTTTAATATAATTATCTATGGAAACATCATCTTAGCACTTTTAACATTAACTTTCTTTTTTTATATAATACTAATGCTTTACTTTATTTTAATATGGGATCGTCACAATTCAAAGACCTTATAATTTGCAACCATTGTGTTCGATATTAATCTCATGTGAAAAAATACTAATCCGTACTATTCACAGAATGGAAATTTTATTCAATATATTTTAATATAATTCGACAAAAATTATCAAAATTTAGGCATTTTTTAATTAATTTCGCATTTATTTCGTAAATTACTCTTTAGTTTTATAATTAATCCGATTATAATTTCCGTTTCTGATAACTTAGGATTAATATATTTATATACATATTTATATATATACAATATAAAAATAAAATATACAGTGAAACCTCTCTTAAGCAGACACCCATGAGCAACAGACTAGATGCCCGCTTAAGAGAGGTATCCGTAACTGGAGGTTTTACTGTATATGTTAAAATTCTGTGAATTGTCATGCTTTTGAAATTGGTATTCTGCAAATGAAACCCATTTTAAGGTATGATAAAATATTATTTTCGTTAAATTATACCGTCTTTGAATTGTAACATTACATTTTATTTAATATATGTGTTAACAAAAAATTAATGAATTATTTATTAATACATATAAATAGGTATTTATAATATATTGATTCATATAATTGTATATTAAATATATGTATATAAATATGTATAATAATAAATATCAATATATCAAATATATTAATATGTGTTAAATAAATATAATTTTTATGTGAAAATGCGACCATGCGTATAATAGCGTATGTAATAGAAACTTTTCTTAATATTCGATAATAGGTTAGTATATATCTATAGTATAGTTATGATTAGTGAATAACTTACATGACCGAAAATCGGTGTCAAATGATGTTCACAGAGAGAAAACATCTCTATATCTTTCACTATAACCATTTCATCGTGATCCTCATTAAAAATGGCATCATTCAGAATATCTTTAAAATTCCATTAAAAAAATTATTTCATTATAATTTAATTACTAAAATATCATAATTTTTAAATACATTTAAATATATATTTAATTTAAAATTTAAAAGTCATAAACAAAAATAGAAAAATTATAGGCTATAAACACATAATGATGTAAAAATCTTTTAGAATGTAATATTCACATTATATTACATCATCTCACGTTTTCTGAGGAATATTTTTGTAATCGAATTGTATAGTGCGTTATACCCCCATGTATAAGCCCATTTATACAAAAAAGTTCTTCAGAAAATGTGAGATTAGGCAACCGATTACTTAAAAGGCCTGACGTATTCAAACACTGTTTAATGTACGGTATGCACACAAATAATGTTTATTATTATGCATAAATATTAAAAACTAATGCTGTAGTCTATGCTTTTACTTCACATTGTCATAGTTATAGATGACAGTATTGCTCTGTATATATTATAATTATTTACAATTTTACTTATTTTATTCTTTCTTTTTTGACGTAACCATTGTTTCCCCGTAGACTTAACCTAATCTAACCTAACCAAATCATAATAAAGAAATAACATATACAATACTATAGTTAAAGTCACCAAATAACATAATATCACCCCCATTGGTTGCTATTACAATAACTACACGAGTTCTTTAATAAACATAAATAAAGTCATGTGAAGGTATATTTATATATATATATATATATATTATATTTTTGAACGTAATTTATTGTCTCATATAGGGAAAAATTATGTTATTTGGTGACTTTGATTATAATACTAAATGATAAAATTTAGTATTAGACGGCATGCAATAAGTTATTAGCATTACTGAAATGGATAAAATAACCTTTCTTAATATTTATACATAACAAACGTTATTTGTGTACACACCGTACATAAACAGTGATTGCTTACGTCACGCCCTTTAAGAAATCGGTAATCTGAGATGATTAAATTAAAATCATAATATTACGCAATTTATGCAAATAAAGGATACCAAATTTCTATGGGTCCTCAGCCCATGATTGCACCATAATAATATATATATACATATTTAGGAAGGGTATGGACCTAAGGATCAATGATGTCAAAGGGTTCTTTAAATTTTTAAAAAATTAAGCATTTTTTACACATATTCTTAGGTAATTTTTCTATAAACGGAAAAACTATACTTTTGTCACATTTTAATGACACAATTATAAGGAAAATGTATTTTTGTATTATTTTTTAATATATATTTAGTATGATATTAAATATATAAAAATGACGTAAAATATATATGTATGAAAACATGTTTATTTTAATTATTATATAAAAATAATTTAATAAAATAATCGGTCAGTATTTTTCCTGAAAATAAATTTATTTAATAATTTTAATATTTACTAACATTTGAATAAACAATATATAATTCAATGAAATTTTATAATTCATAACATTATATATTATTTTAATATTCATATTAAAATTCTCATTATTAATAAATATATTATCTCTTTAATAATCGATTAAATAATTTGAAACTCTTATAATATTTGTCATTTAATAATAATCTGAAATAAAATAAAAAAATAAAATGAAAATACCAATGAACTGATTTTTTCATACCGTTCTTATAATGATAGAAAATGGGTATATACCATGGTATAAGTATAACTTACCATTGTTTCCACAAAATCAAAGTGATAATATTTTGTACCCCCGATATAAGTACAGTAAGAAAATGTGAGTTTATTGGGTAATTGATTTTTGCGATCCGTTATGATCAGTATATTTTAGTGTATTTATATAATCCCATATTACTCCAAATATAATATAATAATCATTTACACGTAAATGTATATTTAGGTATATTTTCATGAAAAAAGTTAATATTAAAGATTAATATATTTAATAATATTTTTGAAAATTAATATAAATTAAGATTAAAAATTAAAAAATAATATTACATTAAAATTAAATTACGAATAAAGTAAAAAATATATGAATAATATTTTATATTAAATTAATTGGTGTTTTTATAATTATAATAACTAAAGTAATATAAATGGCATTTGCATTTATTGTATGAAAAAATAAAAATAAATAAATTTTTTAGATTTAAAATTAATGTTAAATTATAGCAAATATTTGTAAAAACAAATGAATATTCTAAGTTATGATCAGAGAACGGAAAGTTTCGTGGATTCCGAAATAAGTATAATAAACTAAATCGTAATTACGGTTTTATGCGCGAATCATGCGATTATAAGCACTTTGAGATGCATTTATTGTGTCGAATTTTACAAATTTTTTTTAATTACAAAATACCACAAAAATATTTCGTTAAAAATATTAAAATTTAAAATAAAATAGAGATATATTGTGTATAATTTAAATTTTATACATAAAATGACAAATTAGTGTTTAGAAAATAAATTTTATTAAAAAATACTAAAAGAATACTAAGGGGGGAGTTAAGGAAATTTTAGGAATTTTAGATTTTACGAAATAATTAAGAAATTTTGACATTTTTACCACGAAATTAGGATTTTAACCGTAAAATTTCCTTTACTCCCCCTTAGTATTTTTTAACAAAAATTTTTTCTAAACACTAATTTATTTTATAATTCATTTTATCATGTCAATCATTTTATGTATAATTATTTATAAAATAGAAACTATACATAATGTATCTATTTTTTTTAACGAAAAATATATATCATATATATTATTCCCTAAAATAAACTAAGGGACCCTTAGTATTTTTTGTTAAAAAATACTTAGGAGGAGTAAAAGAAATTTTTTATTATATATACAGTATTATATATAAATTTTTACATTTTATAAAAAAATGATAAAAGTTTTATAAAAATTTTAATTTTGAAAATGCTGAAATTTTGCGTATTATCGTGTTATTTCGTAATTAAAAATAAATTCGTAAAATTCGAGACAATAAATGCATCTCAAAGTACTTATAATCGTATCATTCGCGCATAAAACCGTAATTACGATGGATTTACTATACTCATTTCGGAATCCACGAAATTTTCCATTCTCTGAATATTACCTATACTATGATTACATAGGGTGATCCAAACTAAATTGTACATTGGGTTCTATGGGAAGCATTATATGTTATTTTATGCATTAAATTTTAAATGCATTATTTTATACATTTAATAATAAATATATTATAATAAATGTGTTTAATAATATAAAAAATGTGTTAATTCATATATCAATAAAAAAGGAAAACATTTTCAACATTTTCACAATTTATTTAATTATTTATTTTTTATTAAAATAATGCATTTAATTAATAACATTTATTAATTTTAATAAAATAATGCATTTAAAAATTTAATGCATAAATTAACATATACAATGTATATAAAGCTTATTATGGTTCCCGTAGAACCCGATGAAGAGTTTGGATCACCATGTATATACAATTATTAGTACAATTATTAGTACATAATATTGTAATAATTTTAATATGATAAAAAAGAAAGAAAATTTTGAGATTACAATTAAATTTTCCCATTATATAATGATAAAATATATAATTAAATTATAAATTTATTTGAAAATTATCATTCATTTGCCTCACAATTTATTCCGGCATTATAAATTGAGGAAAGTTTAAGGCATTATAATGTTAATTTTCTTTTTTAGTTAATTTTAGTATGTTTTACAAACATTGAAAAATATGTTTCCCGTGATATAAGACCGAAATTAAAAGCTGACATAAAAGAGTGATGCATAAAAAGTGATTTTATATCCGAAAATTAAGTATAATATATGCATATTATAATGATATGAAAAGTTTTTAAATGTAAAATGAAAAGAAATGAATACCGTGAAGAGTCTGACGATATCCTTTAGTGAAAAACCACAGTGCTTTTGCGGCTCTTTCGGGTGTCTTTTTAAGTCCCTGACGCTGTGGATCTTCGCCGATCTCTGACAATAGATTCGAATATATTGAACTTAACTGATGCACGGTCATTTCTTTGTCAGAATCAAATGATCCATTATCATATTCATCGTCAATTTCATACGATGATCCAAACTGTTGATGCGCCGATACTATCTTTTTATGATTATGATTATTCGTGGCCATTGATTTTAATCAAAAATACTCTTTTATTTCACACTTTTATTACTTTTTAACATAAGAATCTTAAGAGTTTCTAATTCTAAGAAAATACTTTTTCAGTCACCTATAGCTATACTATACACGTATACGTGAAAGTGAAAAGTAACGCAATGAACAGTTTTTGCATTGACCTGTTGAGTAATGCGTAATAAATAGAGTCATACATACACCACGTCATTGCTTTAGCATAATATTAGAGTTTACAGTATGCGTGCACTGTCATTTCATTACTGTTATATCCATGTATTTTTATAGAAATTATTGATTCATTCGTTCATACACACGTAGTGCCATAGCTATATATACATAGCTGTATATATGATAAAATCGAAAAACAATCGTAATGCATACAGAAAATGCTAAAAATCACCATTTCTTATGACTTTTATGACTTTTACTAAATTTGTAAATATCCTTCGGCATTAGTGATAAATGTAAAAATATTTTAATCTTTTATCACTTTAAAATTCACATATAAATAAATTTGTTTTTAGTTTTATTTAATCATTTTAATGCATTTCAATCAAATGATTCAGTATTTTTAGATCTTTGAAATCATTTTAATATTTTCATTAAAAATTTAATGCGTATTTTTAGAGTTAACTTTTATTAACTTTTATTTAATCATATTTCTTTCGGCATAATATTAGCATTTTTGATAATGATCGAATTTTTAATTAATAATTTTAAATAATTATTTTAATTTAATAATTATTTTTATATTTTAAATACAAATTTAATAAATAATATAATAAAACGTTAAAAATAAAATATTAAATTAAAAAATTATGATTAAAAAACATTTTTAAAAAACATTTTAAAGAAAATTCCATTGAAACACATTTTCCATTCTCTTTTAATAAAACATAAAAACACGTAATTTATGTTTCGCTAAAATCTCAAAATATATCAATGTTTTTATGATCATTTTGTTCTAAATTCATATTTTATCATTAATTAACGCATAATTTTTTTTATTTTTAAACATATTTTAATTTAAAATATAATTTAATTAAAAAATTATTGAAAAATATTATTAATTAAAAATGTCGAATATCGGTACAGAGGTGATACAAAAATTAAGGGTAAGATTTATACTGAGATTTGAAAATGAAATTTCGCATTTAATTGTTTTTTATTATATTTAAAGAGTGACATAATGAAGAAATTGGATCATATCGGAGCTTTCGTCGGTCAGTATCTGTCCCTTTATCATTAGACATTTCTCCGCACATTTTATCATTATAATTCGGGTGTACTTAAGTATTGCCCCGCACTTTGTATTGTCAGTCATTACATGTCAAACGCTTCACGTTTATATTATAATGGCATTATTATGGTCAAATAAATTATATTTATTAATTTTAATGAATTACATCATTATCACATTATATAATTAAAAAATTATATTAAACGCTTTTAAATGTTATTTTTCGGGCATAAAAACGATATTTTTCGGGGTAAAAAGGATCCAATTCAGTGTGAGATAATGTGCTATTAAATAGCAAAATCACGGTAATATTTGGGGTCAAAAATATTATATTTTTAAACAAAATTTGTGAAAAAAGGCATTAAAAGTGCTATGAAAGTGCTATGAAAAGGCAAATTTTAAGAATTCCTTTAAATTCCCCCTTTGCATTCTTTAGACTAAAATTTTGGACTAAAATTTTTTAAAATTAACTTAAAACACCATTTAAGTGCTCATACCATTTATTCACGATTCTCTTAACATTATTTCACACAATTTTTACGATGATTCAGATATTTTAATGTTTATTTTTTTGCAAAAAATTGGAAATTTTTACAAATATATATTACCGTATATTACCATAATAAAAATTTTAATTTAATTTTTAATGCATTTTCTATGAAAACATTAAATTTAATATTCAGCTAATATTTTTGATATAAATAAATATTTAAAATAATGGTCTTTAAAATGCATATTTTTATGTAAAAATAACATTTAACATGAATATTAGAAGATTATGGACACGACCAATTTCCTGAATTCCCCGAAAAATATCGTTCATAATTAGCATATTTAATACATGTTATCAGTTTCGATAATCTTTTCGGTTCACCATTGTGGGAAATCGATGTCCATTGTTTAACATTTTATTTAACCTCTTTTATTATTAAGATTCAGGATACATTAATGATACATTACACATTTTAGTAATTTTTATATTCAATTTCTGATCATAGGTAATTTTTACAAAATACCGAAATGCCCAAAAATGTTTGAAAATAAATAAAATGCAATTCTTTTGCGACCGCATGTAAAATGCATAATGATATTCCTATTAAATTACAAAATATATCTTATAAATTGGTGATCTTTGTATGCTAAAACGGTAGAAATTATTTATTAATAAAAATGAAAAATAACACTTTATTGGCATTTTTATTAACTAAAATTATTTAAAAAATTGAGTACAAAAATTTGATCTCTATAATTTCACATTACACTGAAGTGCCGTTATAGTAAAATGGTAGGGACAACAAAATTTATTTATTATAACGGGATTTTACTATAATGGCACCAGTTTAATATTAGGGTCTATCGGATTGGTTTTTAAGATTAGTTTACTATAACGGTTATTTACTATAACGGCACTTCAGTTTATATATTTTCATACTTTAAAAATTTTGGTCACAAAAGGTGTGAAATTATGGAATGTTTACTGTACATGCATTTATATTATAGAGAAATCTCTATAATACAATATATAACTCAAATGATAATATAAAGTTCGCGGTAATGCTAAAGTACACTCAAATTAAACATTTGATTTTAAAGAACGATACTGATTGCTCCATAGACGTAATGTATAATTTTCCCGATTATAGAATCGCTTAGTGCTAAGCGGATATCGATAGGGCATAGGTCAGGGGTAATAAATGTCAAAACGAAATTCGTCTCTCACCAAAGATGGCGTGTAGAGGAATTTTTAAATTTTCAAATTTTGACATTTTTTTGTAAGAAAATTATAAATGATAAAAATTAAATAATGGGGGCTAAAAATAGATAAAATTGTGATATATTCAGGCATTTTTTTTAAATATTTAAAATAATTTTTTTTCATAAATTTTAAAAGGCTTAAAATTTTCAATAATTTTTTTGAAAGTGTTCCGGTCATTTTAGAGGGAAAATATTTTTATGGCAGATAGTTCATCATTAGGGGGGGACACCTCCGCCATTTTTTTATATGTTGCACATATAATGATGAACTATCTGCCATAAAAATATTTTCCCTCTAAAATGACCGGAACACTTTCAAAAAAATTATTGAAAATTTTAAGCCTTTTAAAATTTATGAAAAAAAATTATTTTAAATATTTAAAAAAAATGCCTGAATATATCACAATTTTATCTATTTTTAGCCCCCATTATTTAATTTTTATCATTTATAATTTTCTTACAAAAAAATGTCAAAATTTGAAAATTTAAAAATTCCTCTACACGCCATCTTTGGTGAGAGACGAATTTCGTTTTGACATTTATTACCCCTGACCTATGCCCTATCGATATCCGCTTAGCACTAAGCGATTCTATAATCGGGAAAATTATACATTACGTCTATGGAGCAATCAGTATCGTTCTTTATAAAAAAATATAAAATTAAAAATGATGCTTAAATTACATATTTTATGATATACGATATTTTAAGAGAATAAATTTCATATTAATTTTAAAATATAAATTTTATCATAATGAATATTTAATGATAATAATAATTAAATATTTATAAAATGATAGACAATGAACTGCCCGATTATATAATGGTAATGGTCGCAAATCAAAAGACACGATATCAGATGAAAGATGATTTATCACTGTTCTTAGGTCGTGACACTGATGAATTTGTCAATTGGCTCCATGAGTCCCTTAAGAATATGCAATTAAAAGTGATCGGAGGTATCATTTCACAGTTCACTGTCATTTGTTACATTTATGCTATTTTTAGATGAAAAAAAGAATGTCAAAGAAAACAGTGATACGAATAAAAAGATAAAAGAAAAGTCAAAACGTAAAAATTCAAATGAAAAAAGTAAAAAAATCGAAAATAAACCATTATTAAATGACTCAAATGACACAAAAATTGAAAATTTTGAAAATGAAAAATGTAATAATATTGAAACGGAAAATGATAAAAATGGAAAAGAAACGGATAATTCTGTGAATTTAACACAATCTGTAAATGAATCGGTAAAAGAACCGCATTTAGAACCGAATTTAGAACCACATTTAGAATCTTATTCAGAACCACATTCTGAACATGATTCTGAAGTAATTTTAGAGCTAAAACATGATGCTCGTGACGGCGATGAATTATTAGAAGAAAATGATGATAATACTCAGGAAACCATACCCATTATTAACGATATTGAAATTATATCTGAACCCATAAAGCCATTAGAAGAGGTGAAAGTTGAAAAACAAAAGGTAAATGTCAACACAATTCCATCATCAACAATTGGAGCAGTATTACATCATCCCATTGAAGAGGAAGATGATGATGGGTATGATCCGTCACGACCCATTGTTGCGAGTGTCGTGAAAATCAAAACCCGAAAATCGAATATACCGACCGAATTACATGCAAATAAATTGCTACTTTTAAAGGCCGTAAATGATGCACATAAATCGACGATGAAAAAGAGAAAAATGAATGACGATGAAATTGAATACGTTCCGACGCCGATAAAACAGCGCATCGGAGAAAAGATGAATATCATACGACAGTACGTACGCATCGACGATGAAACCGGAGATACCGATACTGATGTCATTTATCATCCCGAAGATCTCAGAAATTACTTAGAATCATCAAAAAAGGGTATGAACAAATTATATATCGCATTATAGTTTCAAAAGGAAAATGTCAAAGTACGAAATTGTATGTCAATTTGCGCGTGCCTTTGCAAAGTGAATGATAAATTTATTAGTATTTATTAATATAACCATGTTATGTTACCATTCACTTTGAAGAGCAATAGGAAAATGCTATTCAAATACACAACGAAGACGCAAATTCGCTTACAATTTCATACTGACATATTCCCGTGGTGTAATATGCTTTTTATAGAACGCTATGTATTGTTTGAAAATGAACACTCTGTAGTATCATAAATATGAACTTATAAATAGCAGAGTTAAATATTTTATTAATTAATGTGTTTTTAAATTAAAAATTATTTATAATACTATTAAATAACAAAACTTCAGCTATTTATTGATAAAAAAGAAAATATTTTTAAAAATTTAATACATTTTAAATGAGAAACTATTTATTTTATTAATAAACTTTTTGCTTACACTGTATTTGTAGTAATTTTTCATAAATTTAAAATATTGCTTAATATTTCATTAGCAAAAATATCAATAAATTAAGCAAATAATATAATTAAAATTATAAAATTTTAGGATTTTACAGGTTTAGGATTCTGTTAATTATATGTTAAGATATTGATTTAGTGTATCATTGTGTGGATAATGCTTTTTAATTGTATTGTTATTTAACAATAAATTTTTAACGATAAAAATTAAAAGTATAAATTAATGCGAATAATCGAGAAATATCGGAATTTAAATATCCGGATAGACTATGAGAAAACAGGTAGGGTTTGTACTATTATTAGTACTAATTAATAGTTTAAATTGATTTTAAAATCGGTTTTAATTTATTATTATAATATTCAATTGAAATTCATATTTATATTTTTTAGTAAATGATGCGAAAAAAATTACCGAAAATGTCGATCATTCAGTAATGGATACATCTGCAGATAGTGATGAGAGAATAGTTAAAGAGACTATTAATACACCGCGTTTTGTTGTGACTCTCAATGGAATAGATCATGAAACGTTTTGTAAAGACCATGATGGTAATTTTTAAATTCTTTAATGTTTTGTAATTTTTTTTAACATATTATTATTTAATATTTTATAAATCGTAAAATAAATTTTAAAATTAACTTTTAAAATAATCAAATCGTTCAATTTATGGAAAGTGTTTACTTTTTTAATATTTAGCGGCACAATAGAAATATTTTGTATGAATCCATAAAAGATAAAAAGAGTATTTTGTCTTTTGTGAGATATTTTGTTTCAAAGTTATTTTTGTAATTTTTTTTATGATTTTTTTATTTGATTTACATTTTTCAAGAGCTTTATTATGTTTCCCTTTATTTTTATGACACTATTTTTTAAATAATTAACATTACTGTTACATACATGTATTTATGGCAATTACAGTCAGTAGTAATAACTAAAGAGTTTATTGCATTTGAATTGAACAGAACGATTGTTATACATGTATGCACGGAGTTGCAATATTATAGGTATACTATAGGTATGTGGTAAAGTGATAAGAATATTTTGCAATTTAATATGGATATGCTTTTATTAAACTTTTAAAATTTGTGGTGATTTTATAAACATTCTTTCATACGCATGCAAAAAGTATATTTATTTTTATTTATCACTTTACCTCTCATTATAATGTATTTAATTACAAAACATTTATTATGATATTACCATAATATGAAATTTATTATAATTTAAAATTTTTAAAATGTATAATTTTTTAACTCTTTTCTTATAATGATGATGGCAATTTATTTGGGGATTATGAAAAGTTATTTTTAAATGTTAATAATACATAATTTTAAAAATTTAAATTTAAAAAATTGTTAAATGCATGACTTATAATTGTTATAAAAAATTACTTTTCCATATTTACGTTAATTTATTAATACATTTATTTATAAATATACTTTTTGTAAAAATAAATGGATTATAATCTTTGTTTAGATGAACCTTTACTCGACGAAGACATTGATCAGGAATTAGTGGAAAATGATGAAATAATGAATGAAGTAATAGATGATGATGATGATAGTCATAGTGAAAAGATTAATGAACGGTGCAAGTATTGGCCCCTCTGTAAAAACGGGGATCAATGCGATTATCTTCATCCAACTAAACAGTGCAAGTAATTAAACACATGATTTACTATTTTTAGGTATAATTATACTTTACCGGCGTATTTTTATATTGTACTGAATTATACAGTACTGTGAGAATTTTAGTGTACGAAAAGTCATGTAACCGCAGTTTTAACAATTTCTATACTTTGTACACGGTTAGTTAGGTTAGGTTGACGGGAAATAGTGCGGCGGTAGCCGCCAGTAACAACGCCTTTAACAACAACAAAAAAATACGCCCGGTAAAGTATAATTATGCCCTATTTTTATATTTTTATGTTTCGAAATATATTATTTGATAATTATATAATAAATATAATGATATAATAAATATGAAATGAATTTCAGGACATTCCCCAATTGTCGTTTCGGAGAGAAATGTCTTTACATTCACCCGAATTGTAAATTCGACTCAATGTGTTCACGAAAAGACTGTCCATTTACTCATGCATCAAAAAGAAACATAATGAATTTACAGCCTTTCATTAAATCATATCTCACTCCATCAGTATCATTACAGAAACAATGTAAATATTACCCGAACTGTAAAAACCCCGCGTGTCCCTACTTTCATCCGAAGGTAACTATTAATTCATAACTGAACTATTTCTTAATTGCAATTCCCAAAGTTCCAAACGTTTCAGTCTTTTTATGTTTTCAAAGCATTTACATAAACCATTTATTTATTTTAATATTAATTTTTCTAAAATTAGGAATGTCATTTCGGCGCAAAATGTCGGTCATCGCTGTGTCCGTACGCACATCCGTATTCACATTACACTAATGCGGTATCATCATCGTCGATTCCGCCCCCGAAAAGCATGAAATGGAAAGCGTCGGAACACATCAGCGAAAGACAATTCACATCATCGTAATCTATTGATTGTTACATTTATGCTCTGAATTTAGAATATATAATAATAAAAATTGTTATTCATATATTTATTATTTTACAAATGTTTTATAAAATTCTTTAATAATTAAATTAATATTATTATTTAAATAAAAATATTAAATGAATTTAGATGTATATTCACGTATAGGAACATATGTATGTATATATGTATTATTCATTAGTGATATGTATGCATTGAATGTTATAAAATGATATTTTATCATTTTATTGAATATGATAAAAGTTTGAGTTTATATGTGCATTACAAATAAAAGAAAATATTAGGATATTGAAATAAATACTAAAAAACACTAAAATGATAGTGAATGATGACGTCAATCAATGGTCTTAATGTGTATCTCAATATAATTGAGAATTCACATACGAAATTCATATGTGACAATGATACGCACATTTACAGCTTTTCATTTATATTAATTTTGTAATAAATCAATAAATGAATTATTTAATTTTCTTAAATATTAGTTAATTGTGTTGAATTAAGAGTTAAATTTTAGTAAATTTTAGTGAAAAGTGAGCATAGTAAATGCATAGATCGTTGAACATGATCATTGTACTTTTAAATGAAAATTGAACTGTGAAAAGATGATGCTTTAACATTCTAACATTTGAGAGATGATCCCTCATCATAGTGTGAGTGTATATGTGTTTTATATGTAATGTGATGTATCTTTAGCCAAATGTCTGATGGCGATTCATTTGTGATATTATCATTATAATAATAATGCCAAAAAAAGAAAAGGTAAACATTAAACAATCATTTCATTTTAATATTCATTTCAATATTTAATTCGTGCGTAACTCCATTTACCGTATAATTAATGCGCCTTTTATTTTATGTATATATTGATGTGTTTATATTTATAAATGATACCGATATTATTATGTATTTTCACCTTTGAAAATATACGTATATATTTATAATTACATTTATATTTATAATAATCTGTGCATATATATATAGATCGTTTTAAAGACAAATTCAGTGAATAAAAATGGTAATGATAAAGAAAATGATAACGAAGAAATGGTGAGTTTTGCATCACGTGTCATTTCATTGATTTTATTAATTTAAATGTCATTTAAATGTAATGATTTTATTTATGATTAAAAAACTCATTTCAATGGACATACATGGAAATTCATTTTTATTAAAAAATCAATAATTATTAATTATTAATTATTAATTTTATTCATAAATTATTTTTTCTATAATTTTAGGCAAATAAAGTAAATAACAACAATGGTGTCAATAATATGAAAGGCGTGATCCCATCGAATGTTCCGCCGCCGACACAATTATCGAAAATCAAATATTCGGGCGGATTATCACCGTCCCTTAAAAGGGAACGCCGTCAGAGTTCATCACGATTTAATGTGAGCATAAATCGGGAAATTCAGAAACTGCCTCTTCTTAAAGATGCGGCACCATCGGAAAAAGAGGATCTGTTCATTCAAAAGATAAAACAGTGCTGTATTCTCTTCGATTTCATTACTGACCCTTTGAGTGACCTCAAATGGAAAGAGGTCAAAAGGTCGGCTCTCCACGAATTGGTCGAATACATCATGAATCAGAGGAATGTCATCACAGATAACATTTATCCCGAATGCGTACATATGGTATATTCACATTATCATTTTTCTCTTTTAATATATAAATTGTATTTAATAATTAGAGTGTCGAAAACTGCATTTATGCTCTTATTTTTAAGGACTATCATTTGTCCATATCAAAATAGCAATAAACACAAAAAAACCTTTTTTCATTTATTACGCTTTTTTAATAAAAACGAAATGCAAAAAAAGAGACATTTTTTTAATAATAAAATAACCAAAATAATTTGCAAATTTTATAACTTTAATTAACTAAAAATAACATATTAAATACAAAATATATTTAAAAAAATACTAAAATTTATAAAATTAAAAAAAGTTATTTTACTTATAAAAGGCATTTTTGTTTTTAGCTTTAAATGCCTTTTTCTAAAAATTTGCTTATTTCATACAAATATATACGTATTTAATATATAAATATATACATAAATTAATATATACATTTATTATTAATGTACATTAATGTAAACACATTTATTTATTTACTTTTTTCATGCGTAACATTTGTTAAATATTAAATTAATTTATTATATGGTAATTTAATATATGATATGATACTATAATAACTATGGACGACCAAAATCGGGCTAAAAAAAGCAAAATCGGGAGGGCGATCGGTGCTAAAAAGCAGTAAATTCGGGCGCAAAAAAAATTTTTAACACATTTTATACCATTTACATATTTTATTCATATTAAAAAAGAGTTATATTTAATAACATTGAGTTTTTCAATGGTTTCTTTATTTAAATTATGTCTAAAGACCTAAAATCGCCGTAAAAAAATTTCTTAAGAAATATCAAAGAAATAAATATGTGTCTATAGCTATAAAAAAATATGACTTTTGACCCTAAAAAAATTTCTTTTTCTGCTTTTTTTCTGCATATTATTTTTAAAAAATTCCCTTATACCCTTTAGTATTTTTAAAATTTTTAAAAATTCGCTTTTGGCATTAAAATCATTTTTTGGTCAAAAATATTTCGTAATATTTAGGTCCTTAATTATTTCTATTATTACTAAATTATTATACTGAGAAAACAATCTTTAAATATGCGTCTATAACATGTAAGGAATTTAAAGGCGCATATTTAATTTTTAATCGGTATTCATGTGTTATTACCTGTTAATGTGATACACAAAAAATTTTAAACACCATTATGTGTGCATTATTAATTGTAAAAAGTATCAAAACGCTTAAATTTATTAAATTTTACTTTAATATTACTCAAAAACATAGAAATAGGTACTAAAAACATAAAAATGTTCAATTCCGGCGATACCCAAAATGTCGAAATTCGGGCACTTTCGGGCCCTTTTTATACGTTTTAAACAATGTATTTTTACTCAATAAATACGGTGAATTCAATTGTCCGATGATTTAAGCATCGGTTATTTTCTCGAAATGCCCGATTTTGCTCGTCCCTAATAATAATGCTATAATAGTGATTTATTTTATAAATATTTTTGAAATAATATTAATGATAAAAATTGATGTGTATAAATATACGAAAAAATTAATATACAGTCAGTGGAAGTAATCTGAGAGATATTTTCGGATAAATATGCATTGCGTTGCGCAGTGATATTTACAGCAAAAGCATTAGCGAATTGAACTGCAAAATATCTCACAATGAATATACACGGTCCATAGACATTACCCGATGAAATACCCGCACCCAAAATACCCACAAAATTTAGGTAAAGCATGAATTACTAATATATAAATATAAAAAATATTCATTATTTTAATATTTTGTTATATTCTAAAACATAATTAACATTTTAATGAATATTAATGTGCACTTAAAAGTTCCGTAAACACTTTTAATATATCATATCATTTTTATTATTTAAAATTCTAAAGTATTATATATCAATTTAGAGCTTAATTATTAAATGTTAATAATTTTATTAAAATTTAATAATTTTATAGAAATTTAATAAAAACTAAACATAACCAAAAT
>JAQIXB010000198.1:0-22944 GCA_034697405.1 Mesoplophora pulchra | reverse complement strand
TAATTAAAATGTGATCATTTTAAGAATTAATTAATAAATAATAATTATTTATAAATTATGTATGAATATAATGTTTTATGTGAAAAAAGAGACATTTTATCATTAATTATTCGTATCATCATTATCTTTGTATCATCAGAATCGTTAAATATTTATATATATATTATAATTATAATATATTATGATTATAATAATATATAAACATATATAATAATGGATAATTATATAATAATCGTATATAATATTAGAGATCAGAATCTGTGAAAACATTTAAGGAAAAAGTGGCCATAGATGTGTCATTATTCGCGTCCGAACATTTGACCATATACTGTCCGATATCATCGATTTTTACGCCGTTAAATGTTAATGTGAATTTCTTTTTATTCACTTTTTTAATCTGATAATTTCCTGATTCTTCGAGAGCTTTACCATCCTTTAACCATTCCACTGTCATCATACAAATAACATTTGTTATTTATTTTAATATTTTTAAATTACAGTAAAAAGAACAAATAAAAGAGACATTTTGCATTATTGAATTAGATAAATATTCCATTCTATTTCAATGACATATATAGCATTAGTATTGCAAAATGTCTCTTACGTCTGTAGAACAAAGCAATGAATTACCTGTTTTACTGTCATTAACAGTTTCAACGGTAAACTTTACGGGTTCACCGTCATGTGCTGTCACTGATTCAGGATATGTCTTTATCTGTGGACCTTTTAAGGGTTCGTCCGGTACTGTATCAACAAAATTATGAGAAAAAATAATAAAATTTCATAAATATTAACATAAATCATATAATTTTAAAATTAAATAATATTCAAATTAAAAATTCTGCAAAAAATGACATAACAAATTCTACATCACGTGATCTTTAACATTGATTTAAGTCTACACCCGTGATATTACTTTAAATAGAGTTTTATACCTCAATATATAAGATCCCTGTTTTCAAACTTTTTTGAGCATGTTTCAAAATGTGCTCACCTCGAGATATAAGACCCAATTTAAGTATAAGTATATCAGGGTAAAAGGGCATGTTCTCAAACTGAGATCATAATAGTACTATGGAGATTTAAACAGTCACGTGATATAGAAAAGGTTAGGTTAAGACGTACATTTGACGATTAATGTAGAGGTGGAAAACGCTTCTCCCGCGTCATTAAACGCTTCACATGTGTATGTACCGCCATCCTCAGGAAACACCTCATTTATTATGAGGGAATAATCATCACCATCATTTTGGTATAGAAAATCGTTCTTCGATTTAATCTCTTTACCATCATGTAACCAGATTATGTCGAATTTATCAGCACCTAATAATTCATTAAATTCAATATTTTAATATTTTTTAAAAAATTATTTTGAAAAAAGTTTTGTTTTTTCAAAAGATCATGGCACATAAATATAAATATAACTTTATTATGCGAAACTTTCATGTCATTCAATCATATGTCATTTATATGTTATTAATAATATATATCCTATGGCGACATATCATCAAAACTCTATAGCATTGCAATTGCATTGCGCGGCTTTTTAATTGTATTACTATATAGTTTCGATGATATGTTACCATAGGATATATGTGTATATATTTAAAAAATTGTTTTTAATATTTTGAAATTTTAAATTATTTTTAACATAATTTTTTGTTATTTTAATATTAAATGGCAATGAATATATACACATGTATATGCATTAATACGATATAATCAGTTATGGTTATGAGTATAGCATATATATATATGTGTATATATTTAGTTATAATTTTGATCATACTGTAGTTAAAATTAAAATTAATTTTTTATTATGATTTCAAATATATTTATAGATTAAAAAACGTTAAAAATAAATTCACACTTTAATCATATCCAAAAATTCAAAATTTAATCATTCAGAAAAAATGACGAAAAAATTATTTCATTCGAACATTGGGAATTCGATCATAGGGGAAATGTCATGGAATATGGACGCAGGAATTTGTTAAACCATGGAATTGGACACATACACACAAACATCATACATAACAATACAATAAACACCCGTTAAAGAAAAGGTCACAAAACGTCAGCATTACACATAAATTTTTATTATTTATTTATTTATCATAATTTTACCCTTTTTTATTGAATTTTATTGAATTTAAAAATTTATTCGAAAATAAAATTTTAAATATTAACTGAATAATAATTGGCATATATATGCATAGTGTACATATAAAAGCGAAAAAATAAATAAATAAATTTTAAATATAAATTTTTAAATAAAATTAAAGCATAAAAATAATTATATCATAATTATAATAATATCGTGTGACTGTTAATAAACATGTATTATATTGTTGAGGATAATGCATTATTAAGAAATAATTCTTAATATTCTATTGCATAATAATGGACTATCCTCAAAAGTATAGTATATGTTTATCATCGGTCACACGATATAAAATAATTTAAAAATACATTATGTTTACTATAATAATGCACTCAAAATTTGTGTATATATAAATTTGTGTGCGTACGTAATTCATAATTCAAATTTATAATATTTAAGTTCATTTTATCGGTAAACATACTGTATGCATATATAATAGAATATAATAATAGCATAATGTATTTAATAACAATTAAAATCCTATGCTTTTATATATTAATTAATTTAATTAAATATATTATTATATATTATAATATATTAATATATTATATCATAATCGTTTCGTTTCGTTTCGTATCATATCATATCAATTATCGTTCGTATAATAGTGAATTGTATCGTATGGAAAATTTTGTGTTTATTTTTTGTCATACGATAATTTATCATAATTAAAGTAAACATCAGAGGGTTGTTTATGGTCTCTATGATCACCAAAAATATCTTTAATTTTAAAATAATTACATTTTAATGTGCATTTTAAAGTGATTTTTTCGCCGTCATTTACGGTCATTCCTTTTAAATGAGAGACGAATCGCGGCGGTTTCGAAGCACCGGAAACGCCCCCTTTCGGTGGGGATTCCATCGCTATTTAATGCAAAAATATTCAATTTTATTTCACATTAAAATTTTCATTTAAATTACTATAAATGATCTGATAAACTCTCTTAATAATTGTCTTTTTTAAAAAATTATATTAATAAAGGTATTTATTAGATCATTTACGGTATTCATAAATTATGCAAAAATTGAGCAGTAATTATTTCATTAGTAATTTGACAGTAAATATTTTATTAAAATTTTTAATATTTGTCAATAGAGGGTAATTAACAAATCACTTACGGTAATAGTTAAATAAAAGTAATAATACGGTAAAGATTATTGTAGTAAAAGCTCACATTTAAATCATATAGAATATTATTACCCTATTACCTCGCTTTTTAGTTCTGTCAAAAAAGTAGGGCTAAATAATAAGGTAAATGAAATAAAATTATAGTATAGAGGGGTTTAACAGATCAAATACGGTATTTTTAATAATAAATTATAGTGATAGTAAATGTACGTACGAATAATGGTTAATTTGCAATTTGTGGTCACGTGACCCATTGAATTGGTCGCTTTACACGTGTATTCACCATCATCCTCAGGAAACACCTCAGATATGGATAAAGATGCGATTCTGTTTTTGTATTTCAAATCGATAATGTCCGATGATGACAGAATGACGCCATTCTTAAACCATTCGATCTTAGGTTCGGGATCACCTTTGACCTCAGTCCTCAATGTCAAAGGGTCACCGTCTTTTATCATTAAATCCGTCAGTTTTAATGTAAATTCAGGAGCGGTGAATTCTCCCGCGATATTTACTAAAAAATTAATTAAGAAATTAATCGATGGATATTTTTTAATAAAAATTAAATTAAATTAAAAAATAAATAATTACGGTCTTTTGTCCGCGTTCGTCCCGGACTAATGTCAGTATCGGAGGCCTTTGATCCGTACGGTAATTTCGGAGGTAATTTTATATCTAAAGTGAGTGGTGACATCGGCGATCGGACATCAGAGGCCATTTTATGCGATGCGCTACCGTATGACGATGAATAAGAGTCACTCATTTTTGAGGCTTTTGACGCTGAATATTGACTTTTATATGATGACGCTTTTGCGGTGTGACTATAGGATGAGTCCGTTTTAGAGTATGACAATTCTCTGTGATAAGAGCTTTCCCTATGGAAAGAGCTTTCCCTATGATAAGAACTTTCTCTATGATATGAGGAGGATCCGGAATTGCGACGTTTCGATGTATATGATGCCACATTTGATTCAAATGAATCAAAAGCGGACGAAGGAAATGCGGTACTGATCGGAGACCGTGGAACACCCGGTACCGGTGTGTTAATACGCGTTCCCACAGGAGAATAGTTACTGTTTGCACTTTTACGATCTTTAATTAAATACATTAATTTTAAATTAAATAAAATTATAAAATATTAATTTATAATGTTAATTCTACAGATTCATCATTTTAGACATTGTTATGTATGGGTTTATAATGAGAACTATAATTGAATATAATTATAGAATTATACAGTATGTTCATTTGAAAATAAGACTCAAACAAAATCCTTATAAAGTCATGACGTTATATCTTTTAAGTAAATATGAAATGGTACTATACCTTCAATGATAAGTGTGCATGAAGTTTCCGCCTCTCCCAATGCATTGGCCGCTTTACACGTGTATTTTCCCGCATCTTCCATTTTACACGACGCTATTTCCAGAGTGACGACACCATCGGCATGTGTCATGGTATAGTCATATTTACTTAATTCAATGCCATTACGATACCATTTAATGTCCGGAATCGGTTTAGCATTTAAACAGCATAATAATTTAACGCCGAAACCCGATTGAATGACCCGTGTTCTAAGGAGGAATGTGAAGAAAGGTGCACAGTCCTTAGGCTCTTCGAATAGAGGTGGGAGCGGTTCACGACGTCTACGGACGGGTTCGTCCAATGGTACGTGCGGAATCTCTTTCGGGAGGGGATGGACATTCAAAAATACCGGCTCTTCTCTAAAACCGTAATGATTTTCCGCGCGAATAATGTATTCCCCGCGATCGTCCAATTTACAGCGGTTTATGACAAAAGTGTAATCATTATCCATATATCTTTTCATATATTTGACACTCTGTTTTAACTCAGAATTATCCGTACCGCGATACCACGATATGGTCGGAGGTGCCGCCGCCACCACTCTACAGGTGAACTTTGCCGATTGACCCTCATATACGAAAGTCGACTGCGGTCGGATTACGAAACGCGGTGTCGCCTCACGTCGGTCCAAATAATATTCGTGCATATCATATTTAGCGTCATGTAATTTACGTAAAGAGCTGTAATTCGCGATATGTCCGATCGGTAAAAGTGCCGAAAGCCAAAAATGTCCGTATTTCTTTCGTATGCGATCGCGGATATCGATATATTTGCGGTTCGGTATTTTGAACGTCGGTAATTGCGAAATGTCCCCCTTTAACCATGGGTGATCTAAACATTCATGTGCCGTCATTCGTTTCTCTTTCATTTTTGTTAATAATCTTCGGATGAAATCTTTGGCGTCATTTGACACGTTTTTAAACGCATCATCATCAAAGTCCCAATCACACGCGCGGACGTTCTTTAGTGTTTCCACGTCATTCTCTCCTATCATTGGTTAACATTAACGCGTTACATCCGTGGAAAATGTCCACGGCCGGAATTGCAGCTCAGTTTGCGCCTCATAATTATACACATGCTATAGACTCATCCAAATTCAGATGCAATTCCGGCCTTTGATACTTTCCCTTTGTGTAATTATAAATGTATTGTTTTACACTGAAGTGCCGTTATAGTAAAATGGCTAAAACAACAAAAATTGTTTACTATACCGGAATTTTACTATAATGGCACATGATTAACATTAGTGTTTATGGGACTACTTTTTAAGATTAGTATACTATAACGGAATTTCATTACAACGGGTATTTTATGGGTATATTATTACTATAACGGCACTTCAGTGTACTTCAGTAGTATATTTTAGTATAAATATCAATTGAAATGTAAACATAAACACGTGTAAATTTCGTCACTGTTTTCATTGTTACGTATGCATATATTAATAAACGATTTTCATATGCTTTACACGTGTTTATGTTTACATAATTTGTATGTAATAAAATATACTAAAACCATATGTTTATGTTCATTATTATAGTATATGACAATAGAAAACGCAAAAGAAATAAATCATTACGGGAATTATCATTCAAAGATATACTCATAAAGTGCTTATATCCGGAGGTAGAATTACTTTCATCCCTTTTGTAAGTGAATGTGCATATTTTTTATTTAATTTTTAAGACGGTTTTATAACATGAGTGAGCACAGGGGTCATATATCCTGAGGATTTTGACATTTGCATATACTCACCTTTGAATATATTTGTGTATACCTTAAAAATGTGTTTTACCTCATGTTATAAGACCGTTTCTAAAAACTCATAAATCAGTAAATGATATTTTCTTTAATTTCAATTATTTATTCAATTTTATTGTAAATAAAAATTAACTCAAAATATAAGCACTTTAATTTTTAGCGCAATTAATTCTCAAATCATAATTATATTAATTAAAAATATTAAAAATGTAAAATTAAAAAAAATACATATTAATATATTAACATATTAATATTGAAATAAAAGTTTTACCTGCAAAAGGTGAGAGTCCACTTAAAAGTACATACGCCAAAACGCCGACAGCCCACATATCGGTATAAAACCCCACGGGTTCGCGGTCAACGATTTCGGGAGCGGCGAATTCGGCCGTACCCGTGCTTATCTTTATGACCTCATTCGGGTCGAGTTTTGTCGCTAATCCGAAGTCTATTAATTTGATGCTATTACTAGTTTTAGTCTGACACATTATGTTCTCGGGTTTTATATCCAAATGAATGATATTCTTTTCGTGCATATGTTTAACACCTTCGCACAGTTGTCTCATGTAATGCACGACTTCCGCTTCCGACATATTATACCTATGGTTTAATAGCGTTTCATTAATGGATTATGAAAGTATATTTCCTTTTTACATATATTGTTTTACATCACTTTTTAGGCACTGTTTTATAGCTATGTTCATACACTTATTATGAGATTATTAAATCTTAAGATATAAGAACTATTTTCTTTACTCACGATATAATGACTTAAAATGTGATGATCATATTTATATTATTTATTTTATTTTAATATGATATTAATTTTTTTATATTTTAAAATATAAAATAAACTAAAAATGAAAATTTATGTATAAAATATTGAAATGAAAAGCAAAGTTCAAATATGTGACGTCATACCCTTCGTCAGTGATGCGTTCGAATAATTCGCCTCCGGACATAAACTCATAAATGAGGATCATTTCATCGTCATCTTCGAACGCATCGTGTAAACGGATCAGTTTCGGATGATGTAAATGATTCATAATATCGATCTCTTTTCTGATGATGGACTTTTCCAAAGGATGTGATACCGGAATAAATTTCGCCGCAAATATATTTCCCGTTTTCCTTTCGCGACACCTTTAATCATATACACAATCATTTATAGTCAAAGACATAGCACATAGGCATAGACAGCAATTTTTAGAGAAAAACTATGAAATTCCATAATTCCCACTTTTTTAATCATAATCAATGCGGAACTATAAAATAATCCCGATTTTTATTAAACTTTCAATGTTCGGGGTTATTATTAAACTATGGAAACTGAAGGAATGAAAAAATGGGAATTTTCAGGGAATATGGGAAATTTCTAAATTTCAAAATCGTTAAAAAAGCAAATAAAAGAATTCAATTGTCTTTACCTGTGGACGACGCCGAAAGCGCCCGTACCGATCTCTTCTAAAATGTCGTAATAATCATAAACGGACGATGTTTTAATGTCCACGGGTAAAAGACCGTATTTATCAAAAGCATCGACAACGAACTGATCATAGTCCTTAACATTCCCTTCCGATTTTCCGCGTATCTTTTTCCCGGACGCGTCCAATGTCCATCCCTTCTTTTTCAATCGGTCCTTTTCCGATGGTTTCGTTGTGATTTTGGACGTGACTTCGGACGGTTCACTACGGCCAAATACATTTTCGGCGAAAACACGGAATTCATAGTCTTTTGAGGGATTAAGTCCCGTGACCTGATGTAAGAGGAAACGCGTCGACGCGCATCTAATCCATGACATCATCGTCGGCTCTCTCTTTTCAATGACGTAATTCGTGATATGACTTCCGCCATCCCATAATGGTGCTTTCCACGAAAGGGTGCAATTATCATCACCGATGCTTTCAACGATCGGGAATCGCGGAGGATCGGGTTTATCCGATATTTGGACATTAATTACGGCAGAATCTGAACCTAATTCATTTTCTGCGGTAATACAGTACGGTCCATTATCTAATTTCGACACATCATGTATAACGAGAATCGCGTGTCGTTCTTTGACAATAACGTCATAATGTGCACCTTTTTCTATTTCTTCATTGTCTTTAGTCCATTTTATCTTCGGTTTTGGATTACCCGTGAATGGTATCTTAATATTGACGTTTTCGCCCCTTTCGAAACACGCCATGTCCCGGAATCGCGGCGGTACATTAATATGTGGTGCCGTTTTAATTACTAATTCGGCTCTCGACGTTCGCGCACCGCCTTTGTTTACCGCACGACACGCATATTCATCCGCATCTTCGCCAAAAACTTCCGATATTCTCAATGTATAAGTATCATCCTCTTTTAGAATGGTAAATTTTTGTCCGTCATGTAACTCACGTGCCCCTTTGTACCACGTGATGGTAGGCTTAGGTACACCTGTAACTGTGCACGTAAATTGAGCGCTTTTATTTTCCACGGCCATAACCATTTTTAAGGGTACAATAAATTCGGGCGGAACGGCCGCATCGGGATCCACGATCTTTACCGAACCGGTATTGGACGACGGTGGACTTTGACCCGCTTCATTCACGGCAAAAACCCTAAACTCATACTGACGGTCTTCGATTAAATTCGTTATATTCAATTGTGTCGTGTGCCATAATGCAGGGTTAACCCTTTGCCACGCGATGGCTCCGGTTTCCCGTTTTTCCACGAAATATCCCTGAATACGTGCACCACCGTCTGACGCCGGTTTTTCCCATTTAAGGTTAACAAAATCACCACCGACTTCAGTGACCTCAGGTATACCGGGTGCTGATGGAGGGTCAAATGGTAATTTTGCAATAATTGGGTTATCTCCGGTTAAAGGTGTGCTTTGACCATTTTCATTAACGGCCATAATTCTGAAGTTATATTCGCCCCCTTCTGTTAGCCCCTGACATATGAAATACGTCTCTTTGCAGAATGACGACGCTGTAACCCATTGACTATGTGTGGTCTCTTTTCTTTCGATAATATAATGTGTCACTTTACATCCGCCGTCATATTTCGGGGGCTTCCAACTGACTGTGGCCGAATTTTTCGTAATATCGGACACGTCCAATGGTCCCTGAGGTGGTCCCGGAAGTCCCGTGACAAACACATTGAAAGATGCGTCTGTGGATCCACTTTCGTTTTTCACTATGACCTTATACTTTCCCTCATCACTCTTTAACGCCTCACGAATGAATATAATGACATATTCGTCAAAAACGGTAAACTTTAAATGGTCATTTTCGGTCATTTCTAAGCCCTCTTTAAACAAAGATACTTCGAAAGGACTCGAACCGGTAAAGTATATCTTTATTTTACCATTGTCATGTTCGGGTAAATATACGTTTTGAGGACATTTAAGTATTTGTGGCGGCGCCGCAATGCGCAATGATGCACTGCATTTATCCGTACCTAAAGGGTTACTAACGACACATGTATAATCCGCTTCATCATTGTCCCAAACATCGGAGAATATTAATTTAAAGACACCGTCACCATTATCCACGGCTTTGATTCTTCCGCCCGTATTCAGCTCTAATCCATTCTTAAACCATTTGGCCGTAGGGATAGGTTTACCTATGGCTTCGCATTCGAATGTGATTTGACCGTTGAGATTCGTATTTTTATTGAATAATTTCCTTACGATTTCGGGTTTTGAGCCTCCGGCATATTCCTGCACTTTTACAGGCTGATCAATGGTACAATATTCGGATTTTCCCTCACTATTTACAGCGCATACCCTAAACTCATATTCATTATTTTCGATTAAATTGAGGACTGTGTATTCACAGTCCAAACATCCGTATTCATTAACTTTAATCCAATATGAGGCGTCTCTTTCTTTACGCTCCACAATGTATGCCGTAATTTTGCTGCCCCCATCTGTACGTGGTTTTTCCCATTTTAAGTCCACGTATGTTTTGCCAATTTTTTTCACCCTAAGATTTTGAGGTGCCGATGGTAAAGCCCATTTTCCGCCCATTTTTATCATGGCCGAAGGTGGCGATGGATTACTGTATCCCGCGGCATTTTTCGCCTTAACACGGAATTCGTATTCACGTCCTTCGATAAGTCCCGTGACCCTAAAAGTCGTGTCTTTAATAAGATATTCATTCGCAATTAACCATCGTCCATCTGTTGGATCACGATATTCAACAGAATATCCCTGTATTTTGGAACCGCCGTCATTTCGTGGGCGTTCCCATTGTAAATTACATATATTTCTTTCGAAATCCAAAACGGTGGGTTTTCCCGGAGGATCGGGAACATTAAAGGGAAATTTCGCAGTGACGGGCGAATCAGTTTCCAGGGGTTTTCCGACACCATATTGATTTTCGGCACTGACTCTGAAATGGTATTTTTTATTCGGCTCTAAACCGAACACTTCATAATGACATTTGCGTATGAAACCGCTGAGTTTTGTCCATATTTTCGTGGACGGATCCTGTTTCTCAACGATATAATTGGTTATGGGACTGCCCCCATCATCCAATGGTGGTTTCCATGATAAGGTGCATGTCTCAGGTGTAATATCACTCACTTCAATTGGACCCTGCGGTGGTCCGGGAACATCCACCACTAGTACTTTACATGCTGCTGAATCAGAACCTTCGGAATTTGTTAATCTTAAGGTGTATTTTCCCGATTCTTCTCTTTTGGCCTTTTTATTCGTGTAAATGATAAATGCGACATTTACTTCGGAATTAATGCGATCATCGGGTACCATCTTTTTACCGTTAATAGTCCATTCGGCGTGAGGCGTCGGATTACCGCTAAAAGGTACCCGAAGATTGAACGGTTCACCCGCCATTACCACTATGTCTTTCAATGCAAATGTCGGATCAATTTTAGGCGCTACGGGAGGATACCGCGCGAATATACCGTCCGAACCATTACTATATGGACCCGTTCCTGCGGCATTTACCGCCGCGACGCGGAACTCATATTCGGCATTTGTCTGTAATCCGCGGACACAGAATGTTAAATCTGAGACCATCGGCGACGCCCGTGACCATACTGATTCATTCGGTTTTTTCTTTTCCAAAGTGTATCCGGTAATTGGTGAGCCCCCATCGTTTCGCGGTTTACTCCATGTTAAAGTAATAGAATCATCCGTGGAATCGACACAACGGGGAGTTCCCGGAGCACCGGGAACGTCATATGGCAATTTTGATAATGCGCACGTGGCACTCGCAGGTCCCGGTCCTCCTTTGTTAATAGCGCGGACACGGAACTGATAGTCCATGCCTTTCATAAGGTCAGGAACACGTGCTTCACATATGTCACCATTGACCTCACATGCTGTGTTCCATTCGGGACTGAATTTATCTTTCTTTTCAATCACATAACCGACAATGGGTGTACCGCCGTCGTCATCGGGTCGTTTCCACGTCAGGTCAGCGTAGTTCTTATCGTGACCTTTGATCACGGGTCTTCCCGGTTTTCCCGGCTCATCATAGGGATTCTTCGCTTTTATTGACATATCTGTCTCTAAAGGTTCGGATTCCCCTTCGGCATTCACCGCTTTTACCCGAAATTTATATTCATGTCCCGTTATAAGTCCCTTAATTTCGGCATATGGTTCTTTAGAGGTGGTCGCGGGCACCCAACGACCAGTTTCAGTGTCCATCTTCTCAATGGCGTACCATTGAATAGGGACACCACCGTCGTCTTCGGGCGGTTCCCATTTAAGTTTACATCCCTCACGATGGACATCACTAACTTTTAATGGTCCTTTCGGTTGTGAGGGTTTAGACACGACTTTAATTTCGACTGTGGCTTCATCAGTGCCGTGTTCGTTTTTGGCGGTTATGGTGTAAACACCCGAATCACTACGGTCCGATTTCGATAATATAAATAGAGTATGATACGGTTCAATATTTAGTGTTAACTTTTCATTTCCCGAAAGTTTAGCATTTTTAAATGTCCATACGATAGTAGGTTCGGGTTCGCCCTTAACATCGACGTCGAACTTAATTGGCTGACCGCAGCGTATGACCACGTCCTTAAGATTCGTACGGTCAATACGTGGCGCTAAACGGCGCGGTTTTGCGACCACAGAACGGGACGCGTCACTCGGTTCTGAGGGTCCCGCTTTATTCACAGCGATGACCCGAAATTCGTATTCTTCGCCCTCTTCTAAGTTCGGCACTGTCCCTTCAGTGACCGGTCCTGATATGGTCTTTGCATTTTGCCATTTATGCTGACCCTTTTTACGCTTTTCAATGATATACCCTGTAATTGGTGAACCACCGTCGGACGCCGGTGCTGTCCATTTTAAATCGACATGATCCTTATCCCAATCGGTAACCTGAGGTGTTCCGGGCTTTGTCGGTTCATCGAACGGGTTTTTGGCGATCGTACCCTTTTTAGTTTCTAATTCATCGGAATCTCCCTCTTTATTCACAGCTCTGACTCGGAATTTATAGGTTTTTCCCGGAATTAGATTTTTCACCTCAAAATTGGTATCGGGTGATTTCCCACACGGGACCCATCGTCCTGTTTCTTCGTCCATTTTTTCGACCTCATAATATTCAATGGGCGTACCGCCATCATCATCGGGTTCTTTCCATTTTAGTTTACATCCCTCTTTATGGACATCGGATACCTCTAAAGGTCCATTGGGTGCTGACGGTTTACCGATAATTTTAATTTCGACTGTGGCCTCATCACTTCCGGCGGAATTCGAAGCGTAAATTGTGTAAACTCCGGACTCTTTTCGCGACGCTTTCGGTATACTGAACTTTGTATTATAATCGACATTATCAATGGTGTAAGTGTCTCCCGGACTTAGGGTTTGTCCTTTGAATTTCCATACAATGGTCGGCGGCGGTTCCCCGATAACATCGACGTCCAAATTAATCATTTGACCCGATTTTATCGTATATGTTCTTAAATTGGTCCTATCGATTTGAGGCTTTAAGAACTTAGGTTTAGCGATGTGTGGTGCCGTCGGTTCGGACGCGGCACCGGCGCCCGCTTTATTCACCGCACGGACGCGGAATTCATATTTTTCACCTTCGATCAAACCCCTGACTTTTCCGGAACATACATTACCGTCGATTTGAGCCGCGGTCACAAACTCTTTGTTATGTTTATCTTTCTTTTCGATGATATAACCGGTGATTGGAGAGCCGCCGTCCCGCGCCGGCGCATTCCATTTTAATAAAACGAAATTCTTATCATAGTCATCGATTTTGGGAGTTCCCGGCGCTCCCGGAACATCGTATGGATTTTTCGCCACAATGGAACGATCAGTTTCCAATGGTTCGGAATCACCTTCGGCATTAACAGCCTTAACCCGGAATTCGTAGCGTTTCCCCGGTTCTAAGCCCGTGACATTAGCGTTGGTTTGGTCCGGTCCAACCTTAGCACACGGTACCCAACGACCTGAGGCCGCATCTTTCTTTTCGACGACATACTGTTCTATGGGTGTACCGCCGTCGTCTTTCGGTGCATTCCATTCTAATTTACAGCCATTGGCGTGAACATTAGTGACCTCTAAAGGTCCTTCGGGACGTGCGGGTTTATCCAAAACGTTAATCTCAACATCGGCCTCATCTTTTCCCGACGCATTTTCCGCAATTATTTTGTACATTCCGCTTTCGGCACGTGACATATTACGTAATTGTAAATGTGATTCATAATCGGGATTATCAATCTTAATACGGTCATCGGATTCGAGCGGTTTTCCCATAAATATCCATTTGACCTTTGGCGGCGGTTCACCTATAATTTCGACATCGATTTTCCCGGTATTTCCCGCTTTTACATTCACTTTTCCCAAATTATCTCTTATAATTTTAGGCGCTAAATTCCTTTCTTTAGCGATGTGAGGTTTGGTGGCCGCAGAGGGTTCTCCGGGACCCGCTTTATTCACAGCTCTGACCCTAAATTGATACTGATGACCTTTGACTAAATCTTCGACTTTAGCTTCAGGTTTAGAGCTATTAGTTTCTAGTACGGGCTCCCATGATGTGCCGAACTTTTCTTTCTTTTCCACGATATACCCTGTGATTGGTGCACCGCCATCATTCTTCGGCGGTGTCCATTTAAGATCCACGTGTTTCTCACTCCAATCGACAATATCGGGAGTTCCCGGAGCTCCCGCCATATCATAGGGATTTTTCGCCACAACGGCATGGTCAGTGGTTAATGGTTCAGATTCTCCCTCAGCATTAACCGCTTTAACCCTAAATTGATAGGATTTTCCCGGCTGAAGACCCGTGACGTCAAATGACGTGTCATCTTTGTCGGGCATACCGCACGGTATCCAATGACCAGTGTTTGGGTCTAACTTTTCCACGATATAACCGGAAATGGGTTTTCCACCATCATCTTCCGGTTTATCCCATTTAAGTGTGCATCCTTTGGCATGAACATCCTCAACTTTCAATGGGCCTTTAGGTTTAGACGGTGGACCCACAATAATAATGTCCACTATGGCCTCATCTTTACCGTGTTCATTTTCCGCTATGATTAAGTACTTTCCATTATGGGCACGATTAGAATCTGTGATGTTAAATTTGGTATTATAATCGACATTCACTATTTCGATATGATCATCATTTTTAAGTGTTTTATCATTGAATTTCCACGTGACCTTTGGAGGGGGTTCGCCCCGAACATTAACATCCAATTTAAGGGTTTTCCCCTTTTTAATGGTAATCGGTTCTGATATGTTAGTCCTATCAATTAATGGTTTTAATTTGCGATGTTTAACTGTATGTGTTCCTGTGGCGTCAGATGGTTCTGAGGGTCCCGCTTTATTCACCGCAATGATCCTAAACTGAACCTCAGTCCCTTCCTTTAAATCCGTGACTTTCCCTTCTGTGGCTTTTCCCGGCACTTCCGCCGCTTTTTCCCAATTTAATTGGAATTTCTCTTTCTTTTCTATGATATACTTTTCTATGGGTGCACCGCCATCGCTTTTAGGCTTTTCCCATTTAAGATCAACGGATGTGTTATCATAGTCGGTAATTTCGGGAGTTCCCGGTTTTCCCGCCGCGTCATAGGGATTTTTGGCCGTCACGGGTCTTATAGTTTCTAACGGTTCCGATTCTCCCTCATCATTAACGGCCGTAACACGAAAATGATATTGTTTCTGCGGCGTTAGTCCCGTTACGTCAAACTCCGGTTTATCGCTTTTACCGCAGCGCATCCATCGTCCGGTTTCCGTATCCATTTTTTCGATCTCATACTTAACGGGTAAACCGCCGTCGTCCTTCGGTTTTTTCCATTTTAATTTACATCCCTCTTCGGTAACGTCCTCAGCTTCGAGAGGTCCTTCGGGAGCCATCGGTTTATCCAAAATGGTTAATTCGACTGTGGCCGAATCTGATCCATTACTATTGGTCGCTGTGATCGTATAAACACCCGTATGTTCTCTCATTGCTTTACCGACGGTAAAATCAGAATGATAATCTCTGTTTTCAATCTTATAATGGACATCATTGGGCACTTTACATTCTTTGAATGTCCATGTTACAGAAGGCGCAGGTTCCCCTGTAACATCGACTTCGTATTTATGTGATCGGCCCACTTTTAGGGTGATATTCTTTAAATTGGTTCTGTCAATATGTGGCTTTAAATTCTTATGTTTTACGATATGATTTTCGGTCGGTTCAGAGGCGTCACTGGGACCGGCCAAATTTACCGCACGGACACGAAATTGAACGGTGGCATTTTCCCGGAGGTTGGGTATGGTCGCGGCACATTTAGCGTCGGGTGTCGTAAGTACTTCGTTCCAATCTGTGCCTAATTTATCTTTCATTTCAATGACATAACACTGAACGGGTTTTCCGCCATCGTTTTTCGGCGGTGACCATTTCAGGTCAACTTTTGTATTGTCATAATCGGTAATTTCGGGTTTTCCGGGTGTGGACGGTTTCTCATAGGGTTTCGCTATTAATGCCGAAGAACTGAACGGTCCCTGACCGACGACGTTCACAGCCGCGACACGGAAATCACAGTCACAATTTTGTTGTAAATCTTTAATAACAAATGACGGCTCAGGGATGAGGTTCGGAGTGACGCGCGTCCATCCCTTTTCATTGGGTTTTTTCTGTTCCAAAACATAGCCCAAAATCGGAGGACCGCAATCGTTTTGAGGTTTTGTCCATCCTATGGTCACCGCATCGTCCGTTGTTTTTGTAGGCTTTGGTGGACCCGGAGGACCGGGCACGTCCAATGCCGCTGAACATGGTTGTCCCGGAGCACTCGGACCCGCTTTATTTACCGCCCGAACGCGAAATTGATATTCCATTCCCGTAATGAGGTCGGGAATTTTGGCCTCACATTTGTCGCCGATGACTTCGACGGCCTTTTTCCATTCGGGACTGTATTTGTCTTTTTTCTCAATAATATAGCTCTGAATGGGCGCGCCTCCGTCATTGTCCGGAGGTTTCCACGCCAAATCAACACTGTGTTTATCGAAGCTTTTGACCGTCGGTTTTCCGGGTTTATCGGGTTCGTCGAACGGGTTTTTGGCCAAAATATTCATATCCGTATCTAAAGGTTCGGATTCTCCTTCGGGATTAACCGCCTTTACGCGGAATTTATATTCATGTCCCGGTATAAGACCTGTGATTTCCGCCTCAGGTTCTCGGGTCGTGGTTACGGGTAACCATCGTCCTGTTTCCACGTCCAATTTCTCAATTTGATAGTGTTGAATCGGTTCACCGCCGTCATCTTCGGGTTTATCCCATTTTAGTTTACATCCCTCCGCATGGACATCGCTCACCTTTAATGGTCCCTTCGGTTTCGAGGGTTTAGACACGACTTTAATTTCCACTTTAGCTTCGTCCGTACCGTGAATATTTTTCGCGGTAATTACATACACACCCGAATCTTTACGTTCGGAATTCGCCAATAAAAATAGGGTATGATACGGTTCGGTTTTTATTGTCAATTTATCGGTACCGCTTAATTTTGTGTCATTAAATGACCACTCTATAGTTGGTTCGGGCTCACCCTTTACATCGACGTCGAACTTCACGGGCTGACCCTTTCTTATGGTCACATTCTTAAGATTCGTACGGTCAATGACCGGTGCTAAACGTCGCGGTTTTACGACGATTGAACGTGATGCATCACTCGGTTCTGAGGGTCCCGCTTTATTCACGGCCAAAACCCGAAATTCGTATTCATCACCCTCTTCTAAATCAGGGACTGTCCCTTCAGTGACCGATCCTGATATGGTCTTTGCCTTTTGCCATTTATGCTGACCCTTTTTACGCTTTTCAATGATATATCCTGTTATTGGTGCACCACCATCTGATTCGGGCTTTGACCATTTAAGATCGACATGATCCTTATCCCAATCGGTAATTTCGGGAGTTCCGGGCTTTGTCGGTTCATCGAATGGATTTTTCGCCACAATCCCATGTTCCGCTTCTAATTCATCGGAATCTCCCTCTTTATTCACAGCTCTGACACGGAATTTGTACTTTTTACCGGGTATTAGATTAGTGACCGCAAATTGTGGTTCCGTCGATTTACCGCACGGTACCCATTTACCTGTATCTTCGTCCATTTTCTCAATTTCATAGCATTCAATGGGACATCCTCCGTCATCATCGGGCGGTTTCCATTTTAGTTTACATCCCTCTTTATGGACATCGGACACCTCTAATGGGCCATTAGGTTTGGACGGTTTACCCAAAACGGTGATTTCGACTTCGGCCTCATCTGACCCCACCTCATTTGAGGCTATGATTTTGTATGTGCCGTTCTCTTTACGCGTCGCGCGTAATAAATTAAATTTCGTATTATAATCGATATTATCAATGGTGTATATATCGCCTGAGGCTATTTCTATATCCCCGAATTTCCACGTTATTTTTGGAGGCGGTTCACCGATAACATCGACGTCATAAGTGACCATATGACCCGATTTCACTGTAATCGGTTTTAGATTTGTACGGTCGATTTTCGGTTTTAAGAATCGCGGTTTTGCTAAATGTGGTGCTGTCGCTTCGGACGGTACTCCGGGACCCGCTTTATTTACCGCACGGACACGGAATTCGTATTTATCACCCTCATTTAGGCCTTTGACTTTTCCCGAACATACATTTCCCTGAATTTCCGCCGCCGGAACAAAGTCTTTTGAATATTTATCTTTCTTTTCGATGATATACCCTGTGATTGGGGCTCCGCCGTCTCTCATCGGCGGTTCCCATTTCAATTCAACGAAATCTTTGTCATAATTTTCGATCTTAGGCATTCCCGGAGGTCCCGGTTCATCGAATGGATTCTTTGCTAATGTCGTACGGTCTGTTTCCAGAGGTTCGGAATCTCCCTCCGGATTTACCGCTCTGACTCTAAATTCATAGCGTTTTCCCTGTTCTAAGCCTGAAATGGGAATTTCCGTTTCATTTCCGGGCACTTTTCCACACGGGACCCATCGTCCTGAAGAAAGGTCTTTCTTTTCGACGGTATACTCCTGAATGGGTACGCCACCATCGTCTTTCGGTGGATTCCATTGTAATTTACAGCCTGTGGCGGTGACATCGGTCACGTCCAAAGGTCCTTCGGGTCTCCCGGGTTTATCCAACACATTAATCTCAACTTCGGCCTCATCTTTTCCCGATTCATTTTCAGCGATGATTTTATATTTACCGCTCTGAGGACGTGTCATTTGACGCATTTGTAAATGCGATTCATAATCGGGATTTTCGATCTTAGTTTTGTCGTCATTTTCGAGCGGTTTTCCCATGAATATCCATTTGATTTTCGGGGGCGGTTCACCACTCACTTCCACGTCCAATTTCCCGGTCATACCCGACTTTATGGTAATCGGTTGTAATGTGTCGCGATTAATCGTCGGTTTTAAATGTCTTTCTTTAACCGTATGGACTTTCGTGGCCTCAGAGGGTTCTCCGGGACCCGCTTTATTCACAGCTTTGACCCTAAACATTAACTCCTGACCTTTGACTAAACCTTCGACTTTAGCCTCAGGTTTAGAGCTATTAGTTTCTAGTACGGGCTCCCAATTTCCTCCGAATTTATCTTTCTTTTCCACGATATACCCTGTGATTGGTGCGCCGCCGTCATTTTTGGGCGGTGTCCATTTAAGGTCAACATGGTTCTCGCTCCAATCGTCGATTTTGGGAGTTCCCGGGGCTCCCGCCGCTTCATAGGGATTTTTAGCATGTATTGGTCCATCGGTTTGTAGCGGTTCCGATTCTCCCTCAGCATTAATCGCTTTAACCCGAAACTGATAGAATTTTCCGGGCGAAAGACCCGTCACGTCAAAGGACGTCGCGTCTTTGTCCGCGCGTCCGCACGATACCCATTGACCAGTGACGGGATCTAATTTTTCGATATTATATCCCTGAATGGGTTTACCACCATCGTCTTCGGGTTTTTGCCAATTTAATGTGCATCCTTTGGCATGGACATCGGTCACTTTCAATGGTCCTTTGGGTCTTCCCGGTGCTGCCAAAACGCATATCTCAATTTCGACCTCATCTTTGCCGTATTCATTTTCCGCGATGACCATGTATTTACCCGTGTGTAGTCTTTTAGCGTCATTTATGGCAAATTTTGTATTATAATCGACATTTACAATTTCATAATGATTATCATTTTTAATAATATCCTCTTTTAGTTTCCACGTGATCGTTGGGGGCGGTTCACCCCTCACATTAATGTCTAACTTTATTTGTTTCCCCTTTTTAATTGTGTATGGACTTTCAATATTAGTCCTATCAATGTATGGTTTTAATTTACGATGTCTCACGATATGTGTACCCGTAGCGTCTGATGGTTCTGAAGGACCGGCTTTATTCACCGCAATGACGCGGAATTGAACTTCGGTACGTTCTTTTAATTCCGTCACTTTTCCCTCTGTGGTGTTTCCCGACACTTCCGCCGCTTTTTCCCAATTTAATTGGAATTTCTCTTTCTTTTCGATGATATACTTTTCTATGGGTGCACCGCCATCGCTTTTAGGCTTTTCCCATTTAAGATCAACGGATGTGTTATCATAATCGGTAATTTCGGGTGTTCCCGGTTTTGTGGGTTCATCATAGGGATTTTTCGCCACAATGGGCATTTCCGTCTCTAAAGGTTCCGATTCTCCCTCATCATTAATCGCCGTCACACGGAACTTATACTGTTTTCCCGGCGTTAGTCCCGTCACATCGAATTCGGGTTTATCCGTTTTACCGCATCGTGTCCATCGTCCGGTGTCCGCATCATACTTTTCCACTTCATACTGTTTAATCGGAACACCGCCGTCGTCCTTCGGTTTTTTCCATTTTAATTTACATCCCTCTTTATGCACGTCCGTTACTTCTAAAGGACCCTCCGGTTTTTCGGGTTTACTTAACACGGATATCTCAACAGTTACCGAATCCGTACCGGACTTATTCGTTGCGGTAATGGTATATTTTCCCGTGTGTTTCCTTTTGGCTTTAGTTAAACTAAAGTCCGAATGATAATCGACATTTTCAATTTTAATATTATCATCATTCCCTAATTTGAGCCCATCATTAAATGTCCATGTGACAGTTGGGGGCGGTTCTCCCCGAACGTCACATTCAAATTTATGGGAACGTCCGCTTTTTATAACAATATTTTTCAAATTTGTCCTGTCTATGTACGGTTTTAAATTACGATGTTTAACCGTATGTAAATCGGTAGCTTCACTCGGTTCTGAAGGGCCCGCTATATTCACAGCCCTGACACGGAATTGGACGGTGTTATTTTCCCGTAAACTGCTTACGGTCGCTTCACACCGTGCGTCCTCAGTTTTAAGCACCTCTTTCCATTCGGAGCTATTCTTTTCTTTCATTTCAATGATATACCGTTCAATGGGTTTACCGCCGTCTTTTTCCGGGGCTTTCCATTTTAAGTCCACTTTAGTATTATCATAGTCGACAATTTCGGGTTTTCCCGGAGCCGTCGGTTCGTCATAGGGATTTTTCGCCACCACCGGTTGATCCAATTCTAAAGCATCGGATTCTCCCTCTTTATTAACCGCTTTGACACGGAATTTGTATTTTTTGCCTTTTTTTAGACCCTCACATTTGAATGATTCCATATTAGGGCCGACTTCGCCCGCGGGAACCCATCGTCCTGTGTCCATATCCATCTTTTCAATGATATAACCCTTTAGTTCCGAACCGCCCATGTCTTTAGGCTTTTTCCATTTGATCTTAACATGTTCGGCTCTGACCTCTTCTAACACTAATGGTCCTTCGGGTGCCGTCGGTTTATCCAAAACCACGACGTCCGCAACGGACGTCGTCGATCCCGAACTATTGGTTAATGTCAATCGGAATTTACCGGAATCACCCCTAACGGCGTCTTTAATAATTAGTAATGTCTTTTTTTCGCCGTTTTCTATTGTAATACGATTCGATGGTCGAATATTGACACCGCTGATGTCCCATTCTACCGTCGGTGGCGGTTCACCACCAAATTGAATGTCATACTTTATTGTTTGACCCTTTTTAATAACGATATTCTTTAATTCATCGCCGATAATAAATGGTTTTACAAAACGTGATTTGACGATAATGGATTTGGTAGCATCGGAGGGCTCTCCCGGACCCGCTTTATTCACGGCACGAATACGAAATTGATACGGTGAACCCTCTCTTAAGTTAGGTACGGTGCCTTTAAATGTGTTGGAATCGACCTCTACCGAACTGACCCAATCCGTGGAGAATTTATCTTTATATTCCAAAACGTACTTTTCTATGGGTGCACCGCCGTCATTTTCCGGTGTTTTCCATTTTAAATCGACGTGATCCTTATCCCAATCGGTAATTTCCACGTCCAAAGGCTTAGACGGAGGATCGAATGGGTCTTTGGCTATGGTCGTTTTAGGGGCGACTAAAGGTTCAGACGCTCCTTTTTTGTTCACAGCCCTCACCCGAAATTTATACTCTTTTTTTGCTAATAAATCAGTGACGTCATAATTGCATGACTCTGTAGTTCCCACTTCGATCCATCCGCCTCTGGACGCTAAATCCTGACGTTCCACGACATAATGCAACAATGGTAATCCGCCATTGTCCTTCGATGGTTTCCATTTTAATTTACATCTGTCTTTAAACACGTCCGTTACTTCCAAAGGTCCTTCGGGAGGTGATGGTACATCGACGATGTTCACTTTCAATGGTACTTTAGCATCACCCTGTGAATTGGACATTACGAACTCATAATTATCGGACATATCACGCTGTGGCTTTTTAAAGGTCACCACGACCATGTCCTGTTTAACGGCGATGTCCACTTCTTTATTAGATACGGGAACACCGTTTCGCAATATCTTTGCCAAAACCTCTGATGTCCGTTGTCCCGCAACTAATGTATGGTCAAATAATATTTTATATTAATATTTTTAAAAATAATTAATTTTTAATTTAATTTTTATATTTTAAAATTTTAATATTTTATATCATATAATGATATTAAATATGAGGTAACAGTATATATAAAAATTATTTTAAACATACAGTAAAACCTCTAAAAAATAAAGAATGAAAAAGTAATT
>JAQIXB010000197.1:0-22993 GCA_034697405.1 Mesoplophora pulchra | reverse complement strand
ATTTCATTATAATAATTATATGTTAATTATAAATTAATATATATATTTAGTTTTATTATAAAAAAGTACGTGTAAAAATTATGATGAAATTAATTAATTAATTAATTATATTTTAAATTTTAAATGCAAATTTTTAATTAAAAATATTAAAATATAATTTTAAAATAATCTTTAAATTTAAATGAAAATAAAAATGAAAAATTCATAATTAAACATAAATAAAGCATTTCATATGATAAATGAAGTGATTTATGAATGAAAATGTCCTTTAAATTTCCTTTAAATTTAATTGTAATTTTAAAAAATGATAAAATTCATATTAAATCATCATCATACTTTTTGCGTTTCTAAAGCGTCGATCCATCGATTGCGTTCATCGACGTTTTCAGCCCTCAGATACCATACACAGTCACTCACACTCACATCGAAACGGCATTCATCGAATTCATGTGTCTTTTAACAGAATTAATTTAAATTAAAAATGTTAAATATAAAAATGTATACTTTGATATTGGCCTTTTGAATGGAAATGGCACCCCTACACCCGAACGCAGTTTCATTTTCCGATTTATAATACGTGAGTGTACCGTCTTTTAATACTATAAACCGGAGCTGCCATCCGTGGATGTAATTCGTCCATTTACTGAGTGTACCGTCATAAGATGATACTGAATGATAATCATTGATTTGATCGGTTTCTTCATCGTCACTTAGAGAAGGGTCATCCGACATTTTTACTATGAAATGCTATGAAATGATTCATATCAAAACATTTTACGTCATCACTGTTTTCATATCATTGAACATGAGAGTCGTCGATGATGACGCCACTGTCTGCACATTCATTTCATTGCGAATCATTGAAATTTTAGAAATTTTATTTTAAAAATTTTTATTTCATTTTTATTTAATTTTTTTGTTTTAAATATATTTTTTTCGAATAAAATCGGTTTTAAGTAAATTATAAGAATATTATTAAATAAATGATTATTTTTAATAATTTAATTCGATTCATATATGTTAATATATATATAAAAAACTTTTGTATATTAACTTTTGACATCATTATATTTCAATTTATATATGTAATAACTATGTTTATACATTAAAATATTTAAATGTAAAAACTTTTTTTAAATTAAATTTTCATTTTATGATTAAATAACAGTCATTCAAAGATATAATATAATAACACATTTTTTTGATCATTTAATACACAAAAATTGGATATTTTCTGATTCTTTAGAACATTTTGAAAGTATTGAATTTCCATTAAATGATAATTTTGTGCGTTTAAAGAGGGAATGAATTTATGTTTTTATAAAATGAAAATATCAATATTATGAAATATCAATTTCATTATATCATATGATTAATATGCTGTGATTTATGTGAAAACATTAAAAATTAGTGATACTCAATTATCTCATCTTTGATTATCATAATCATTTTTATAATTTATTAATCATTATGATATTAAAGTTATTCATTTAATGTCAATAATTCATTTTCAATTAAATTCAATAAAAAATGATAATTAATAAATATTTAGAAAATATTTTCGAATGAATATTTAAGAAATTTAATTTTTTAATTTAACGTTTTAATTGAAATTAATATGTTTAAAGCGATTAATTAATAGTAATTTTTTTAATTTCATAATAATTTCATTTTAAATAATACTTATCTCTGATCATTAATTATTGAATATTTAAGTAATAAATTCAATGAATCGCTTTAAACCAAAAATTACAATAAATGACTGATAAAATGTTAATGCATAAAAATGGAAATGAATGAATGACGATTATCAATACTCTAATCTCTTTCATTACGTTTAAATATAATTAATTAATATATAAATCAAATACTTAATTACTTAAAAACTATTTATTTATTTACTTTTCCCATGGCTATTTATTAGACTATTTATTAGTGCATTTATTAGATACTTTTCGAATGTATAATTTTCTAATCATTTACATGTACACGATTATTGTTTACGTTTAATATGAAGAAAAAGTCGTGTTAAAACTATGATGTAACATTTCAATTATAATTTATAATATCCATTAATTGCAAAATTCATATAATAAATAATACATTTTTATATACGCACTTATACTAGTATTAAATCTGCTATTATATGATATATTATATACGTTATTATATAATATAAAAGTACATATACAAAAGTGAATATATTTATATATTTACTTAAAAATCGATTGTGATAATAGACAATTATTGTTTTGTTATTGATTCAGTGACATTTTCGGTTTTAAGTGTCAGTAAATGTAAAACGGAAAAAGTATTATACACGTACAGTAAAACCTCTCTTAAGCGGACACCACTTTGCAACAGACTAAGTGTCCGCTTAAGAGAGATGTCCGTAACTGGAGGTTTCACTGTATGTGTGTCTATGGACAAATACATATAAATTTATAAAATGCATGTATATGTGTATGGTTTGAAAGTAAAGAGAGTAAAGAGCATAAAAATGGTATGATTCAAAGAAAAGATTACTAAAGATCACTAAAGATCACCAATGGCCAAAAGGCTGATCGTTTTGATTATTGCAATTGAACTATGACTTTAACTATGACTAAAACTAGAGGCGTGTACAGAAGCGCCGCATTGTGTGGTCCAAAATGTGCTGAGAAAAAGATAACTGAAAAGTAAAGAAAGAAATGAAAATGAAAGTACATCGGGCATAGTATAGTGTGGGTATAGTGATGGGCATAGTGATGGGCATGGTGTTGGGCCAATGCTCACCACGATCAGTGTTCACCACAAAACTCAAAGCGCTTTCCAAATATATTAGTGAAAGATATAGGATAATATGGTATAAGAGAATGGTATAAGAGTATGGTATAAGAGAATAGTATAAGAGTATGGTATAAGAGTGAACAATGATTGCCCTTATCACAAACATGCATGACCGTTCACACACAGACGCTCATATTACTATTACTGCAGTGTTATTATGGCTGCACATTGCACTGCACTTATTTTTCAGCGGCACAAAACTGCAATTTTACAATGGCAAAAAGAGAGAGGAAATATTCCTCACTTTTAGTAGTTTTAGTGCTTTTAGTCTGAGTTAATGTTACGCAGTGACAGGCATCGATCAAAGTCACTTACGGTATACACCCCTTAACCATTGATGCAATTCTGCTTTTCACTCCTCTGATGGTTGTGGGAAAGAGAAGTAACATGAGGGGGATGCTAAAGGGGCACATAAAGACTATGGTTGAGTTGATATGGAATGGAATGGTATGGAATCGCATGGAATCGCATTGAATTGTATGGAATGGGATGGTGAGCAAATTGCATGTGTTGTCATTGTTGTCATGGATGCATGACGCAATGGTAAAACAGATCCTCACAGATATTGTAATGAAAATTAAGTGCCGCTATAATTTTGCCAAACTAATGGCTATTGGCGCTGAAATGAGTACAAAACGACTTCCATCACAACGAGATTCATGTCTAGCACATTCACTAGTACCATCACTAGTACCATCACTAGCACTAGTTGTGGCATGGTTCTGGCAATAGCTCTCTTTCGTTCGCATTATTTGACTTTTTATCGGAATATGAATAAATTGCGTTTCAAATGAAATTACATGAGAGAAGTGTTGAGTCAGTGAATGCACTGAAATGCGCTCTCAACTTTTTTCTCATCATTCTTTAGTGATGCGAAAACACATATTCACGTTTTGCATTTCGGGTTTTGCGTTATATTTAAGAAAAACGTAAAAAATCAATAAATAAAATGTAATCCCATTTTTAATAAAAAAGTTAACACACTAATTACTGCAGTAATTTTTAAAATGTGCACTCATTGTGGGAGAGGGTTTCTCTCTCTTAAGTCATTAGTAAATACATTTCAATGCGCATTTTATATGTATATTAAATTACATTATACAATGGTCATGATCGATTGATTTTAACGCATCGTAAAACATTTTATTTAAATCAAATACAAAACAATGTAATTATATAATTGTTTTAATGCATAAAACTTAATGTGTAATAAACAATTATTTTGAATGTGCTATAAAATTGATTTAAATGCAAATGAATATAATAAAATTTTTTGTCATTTTAAAGTTTATATGTCAAAAATATCGTTATGTTTAAAGTGACTTTTAACCAAAGATAACAGTGCTTTTACATTACTCTTAAACTTTCCCCATTCCCCCCTCAAATTCCCCATTCTTTCCCTAACATAGTACATGTATGAAACTATTTTCAAAGAAACGTGAGATTTAAACTGAGATGAGTATTTGAAAATGTAGAAACGTATATACTAACGTATTACCCGAGAGACTGAACCCCCCAAACCCCATAGTATTTTTACTATTTTTACACACCAAAAACAAGAACTGTATTTGAAAGACGGCACCACACCATAGTAATAATACCATTGAGACGCGGGTTTCGCATCAATGATCTGAACAGTCATTGAAAAGATCTCACAATCGGTGGTGTTATTCGAGACATTCAAACATAATGGTGCTCACTATTTTTACAACTTTCATACTACTTTCATACTACTTTCATACTACTCTCATACTACTCTCATAGTACTCCCATGCTCTAACATGGAATTACCTTTCGCTCAATTGAGGATATTCTTTGAAAATCTATTGCCATAATCATAATATATGTGAAAGGGTCAGCGATTGATGATGTTTTGCAGTATGTATCTATTGAAACACTCAATACTAAAAGAGTAACTTTTGCACAGGAAATAGTTATTTATTACTTTCAAAAGTAATTTTAAAATAACCGTCCTTTATACAGCTGCTTTCATTGATTAACATTTATAATACATGTAATTCTAATTAACATATATATGGATAAATATATTTATATAAATATTATATAATATATTTATTTTTCATGTATATATGTATTTTCAAATTAATTGACTTTCGATAGTAAATAATAATGAAATTATGATCCTTTTTATTCATTTTCTTTTCAACATTAATATCATCAATAACTGCATTCATTAAATATGAAATGCATCTTTTGAGATGATAATTTTCCATGGGTTGGGTTACCTCTTATTCTAACTAATACTAGCAAAGGCTAACTAAAAGAAAAAGAGAAAATAATAGAATATGATGCATGTATGCGTAATGTATGAAGAAATGCAAATAAATGGGCCCCAATTTTTGTTTGTATTTCCGATAACATTAAAGACCATCTTTGACTTTTGACGACTTAAGACTTAAGACTTTGTATTTATAAACGATATCTTTTAATAATTTATATTTATTATATTTATATATGTATATATGTACACATAAAATAATATATACAATTTATGTATGCCCAATTCGTGCATGAAACTCATTCTCTATGATTCTCTTTTTTTATTATACAGTAAACTAGTAAACTCTATTTAGTAAGTTTTGTGCCAAATTTGCAAAGTAAATAAATTTAGTGATGAAGAAAAAAGAAGTGAAGAAATATGTGTACCATTGACTAGTTCTTCACTGCTATAAACACCATAAGGAACTGCAAAAAGGGTCTAAATTATGTGGGGGCAGAGTAAAAGCCAAATATCATTGTCAAAACTAAAACTGTGCGAATAAATAGTGTAAACACTAAAGACTAAAACTGAAGAGAGGAATAACACATTCCTCCGCTTTTAGAATTCTGCAAAATATTTACAGAGAAAAAGAAACGATGTATTACTAACATATACTATCATGCCCCATACGCAATTTATTGCATTCTTTCATGGTAACACATATTAAATGCAATGCGTACACTATTGAATTATTGTCCATGTCAGTGATCGCCAAAAAGGGTGTTCACCAAAAAACCAAAATTTGTTATTTTAAAAAATAACAAAATCATTGTATTTTTCAAATAAATAACTAAATACCAGTATTTTATATTAGTGTTTTAGTTTTGCCTTTTTCTATATTCAATTTTCAATTTAAAGCATAATAACTTTAAGTGTTTGGGTCTTTTGCCGAATAATAATTTTGTATATATATGCTTAGTATACATTATTATGATCATAAATATATATATATATATATATATATATATATATATATATGTCTGCTGAGATAGTAAATGCAAACTTCCGAATTGAGGGCCCATAGTCGATTGAGGGAAGTTATTTGATGTGATCAGTTTTAGTACGGGGTTCAAATCCCAAATGTAAATTTTCAATACAATTAAAGTGAGAACATCTGTCTATACTTTACATTAACTATTATATAGTAAAAGAATAATATAAATTTCAACCGATAAATTATATGTCATTACAATAATATTCTATAAAAAAAGCGAATAATTCATAGTATACTTTTATCTATTGAATACACATATTGATTTAATAATATAATGTAAATTTCTTTTTTCATTTTTTGTTCGTAATAAGCACTTTATAAATAGACTATAAATGTAAATCAATGTACAAATTTGATGCCTCTCCCCATAGTTTATTCCCACACGTTTGTCAGTACGTAGTAAAATAATGTGTAATGCTAATGCAAGTATGTGCCAGTATATGCTAGTATATACTAGTAGAGGAGGAAAGCTGATGCCACTCTCTTTTACATCAATTTGAGAATTAGTGCCAAAACAAGCACTAGTGAGCCATAGTACTCTGATTGTAGTAACACAAACAGAGGTTTTACTGTTCAATGAACAAAAATATCATCTATGGGCAGGAGATGTTCGATAAACAGAGAGAGGATAACTTCTCAATGCTGCACTAATCAACATTGAGATAAAACTAGCGCAGGATGAGTATAGTAAGTAGTAAGTGAGCTATAGTATTCAACAAGGATTAAACTTTCATGAAAGGGGTTAGGCAATAAAATAAATGACAGCTTTAGGGAGGATGAAAATTATTATTATTTTGCTTTAATGTTGTTGAGATGAATAATAAAAGGAGTACTAGTATTTACTAGAATTTAATTGTATTATAAAAGAATATTTTTTTAAAGTGAAGCTCAAAGTCAACAAATTTATTGAACTGAATACTGAAAGAGACAAAAAAGATTGTACATTATATTCTTCTTTAGTGATAATTTCTATGTCTACTACAGTCTGTTGTTTTAGTATGGAGTTAGGCAAACATTAGTAACACTACTGAAAGATTCGTTATCGTGACTTAATCTAACTCTGTGTACTTTCACTGTACATTATACTGTATGTTCACTATGCATTCACTAAATGTGGGCACATTCGTTGTGTTGATACAGTGTCGCTATACACTGTGATCGCGTAAATGACACTTGAGTTGTACTGTCAATGAATGAAAGAAACTAAAAAAAGTGAATATACTAAAGAAAAGGAAAAGAAAAAAGCGAATGCATTGCATATGCAACAGAGAGTCAAATGAGTGCCCATCTCACGCCACACTTCAATGACCACTCTTTTCTATTCGATCCTTTTATAATATACTCGTGAAGTGCTTTTTTATAGTATATGTGTTGTACATACATAGTTCTTTGTTATTTACAAACATTAGCATCGAATAAACAGAATAAAAAAGTAAAATGCATGATCATCATGGTCAATGTAAAAATCAAATAATGATACTCAATGAATGTAAATAATAAAAAAATTAAGATATATTATGCATTATATACATGCATTATATTAGTGAATACTATTAAATTACATTTTCATTATATATTGACACACGCATTATATTAAATTTTTTTTATTTAAATAAAAAATTCATTAAAAACAAATCCTCATGAGTATATTGTAAAGAATAAAATTACCGAAAGAGTAAAAGAGTGAAATTATTAGTTAGTAAAAGACAATCATTTTGACATTGTGTCTCAATTTGTTCCTATGATCGCTAAACATTGAAAAAGTGCAGTAAATCGTGTTTCAAATGAACGAATTCAGTGAATAAAAGAGTTTTTACATCACTGTAACAATGATATATAACAATGAAATGAATGCGTCATTGAAAAGAATGCATTTATATATGCATATAATATAAAAGTGTGTATATATACATACATACATGTATATAGATATATATTAAGTCAATGGAATGAGTCCAAAGGAAATCGATATATGCATAAAAAGAGCATTCAATTCTGTTCTCTCAGTACATTAGAGAAAAGCGTCATATTGCAAAACACTGCATGAAAAGGGCCCTCTATTCTTTTCTAATAAAAATAACGACGATAAACTATAATAAAGAGTAAGTTATATAACAGTGATATTCGCTCTTTTTCTTGTGTGTGCATTTTTCTAGTACTTCTACAAATGCTAAGACTAGTACTAGTAGTAGAGTATTGAATGTTAGTATAGTACATTTACATTATTAGTAAAAGAGAAAAAATGCACAGAATCATCAATGGATGCGATCATGCAAATTGATGGCATCAGAATAAACGAAATGCGATGCATTCCAAAGAATGAATCACATTTCTCAATTGTGCCGCACATATTCATGTATACTTTTCAGTGTACACACACTTCAATACACTGCGTTTTTCTAAAAAATATCCATCTTTTTGTAGCATATAAGTTATGGTCTCAAATAATCTTCTAAAAGTGCAATCGATTTTTTCTATCTCTTTCTTAACCAAAGAGTGAGAGAAATGAGAAGAAAAAAGAGGAAAAAGAAAGGGGAAGAAATGAGATGCAATCGAAAGGAATCAGAGAAAAACGAAACGAAACTCCATATTCTTCTCAATATACTATATACTTTGTATGTGTGATACTAACATGTATACTATGCTATGCTCAAACGCAAAGTAAAGAAAAGAAAAGAATGAAATGTCAGAATTATCCGTTCCAAATATAAGAGAAAAGGCTCTAAATGTGGTTCTTATATGAAATGGGGGTTTATATACGCTCAAAGCTATGAACAAATGCTAAAGAATAAGAAGTGAATTGAGTAAAAAGAGGGGCATCAAATCACTCAAAAGCCAAAATCTAAAGCTATAGTGAACACTGAATTTGGACAGTGAAAGAGAAGAATAAACTTTTCAAAATGTAATAGCAAAAGCATTCACTATGTATGTATGTCTATTTGTGTGTTGATATTTAAAAAAAAATATCTCTCCTCATACCTGTTATATTTTAAGTAAAGAAAAGTATTCCCCAAAGATTGTCACACGCATACTCTCTCAACTATTGTATAAACTTATTTGCTAAAAGAATTTTATTGCTGAACACTGGAAGTAGTTCGAACTAGTGAAAAGCTAGTGAAAAGCTAGTGAACAATAATAATGCTTAAAGCAATTGCCATCACTATAAAGTAAATCTTTAGCGAAGTATTTTATTCTCCTCTTTTTGTAATGTAATTGCGAATCGACAAAAATGGAAAGTTTACGCCAATGTCTAATCAAATTCAAATACTAGTTATAAAAGGGCCTTATATACTAGTATGTGAATGAAGTATTATAAGAAAAGGGGGAAAGTAAATGAAAGGAAAATAGAGGTAAAAAATAATATCGGTTAAAATGAAATGAAAGAATAAAATCGCATTAACACGACATATTCAATTCATAGTAAAGCCATTCCTTTGGGCAATGGCATAGTGCATTTACTGCGATTGGGAAATGGCATTTCATTCATTCGATGCCATAAAATTATGGTGTAATCAAATTAATACTCTGCTGAAAGGCGTGCGATGTTCTCATTTAGCATTAGGCAAAGTTAATCTAAAAGATTATCAAAACCATAGGATAATAGTCCATGTGAATACTGTGTATATGTATCTCATTAATCTTTGTGCATAGTAAAGTCGAAGTAAAAGAAAAGTGATTGTACATTGTACATGAGTGGCGATTTACACACACATCAAATGATCAAATCAATGCCCCGCCAAAAACAGCGCTCATACATCTCATAGTGTCTTATTATTGATCGTGTTCCATAGTATTACATAAAATAATGCCCGTTCATGTTCAATAGCGAAAGGCGTACTGAGCGTGTTTCCACTCCAAAACACATATTAACCGCTCACGTAAATAGCATACGTTAGTATTCGAGAAGTATATATATAGTATATATATAGCATATATTTATAGTATATATTTAGTATATATATAGTATATAAATTCTTTGCTCTTTATTCTCCATAATAAAAAGGTGCTTTTCCCTCTGTCAGCAGCTTCATGGTGATATTATTACTGAGTGAGTGAGAGAATGAGTGAGGGAAGTAAAAAGAGCACAGAGAGAGAATAGAGAGAGAATAGAGAGAGAATAGAGAGTGAATAGAGAGAGAATAAAGAGAGAATAGAGAGAGAATAAAGAGAGAGAGAGAGAGAGTTATAGTTGAAGCGGAGAGAGAAAAGAGAGCAGATTTAACACGACTCAATAGCAATAGATAATTAAAACGCGGCTCAGAGTTGCACTAAAAGTAAGTTTTTTGCCTTTATTATGGCGGTTCTCAATGTAGTGTAAGAGTAGTGAAGAGTATAGTGAGCATAGTGAGAATAGTGAGCACATAGTGAGTGCATAGTGGAACTTTTGGAGCTTAAATAACAATCTCTATTGAGTTTTTGTTCGCATCAGTGACGCTGTTCATGGCATAGTCTCATCATGAAAATGTGCCTCAATGTGTTGTGCGCCCTTTAAATGGGGGAATGCATCGTAAAAAATGAGAAGAAATAAGAGTAACCAAAAGTAAGAAAAAAGGGAAAACATTTCTATATAATAGTGGAGCATAAAAAGAAGAGGAGAAAATTGTTGTATATACTTTTTGCATGTACTTTGCTAGTAGTTTCATGAATAGTATGGTGCTATTCGTCATGTCATGCATGCGTGCAGTTTGCAGACGTGATTGTCACGTCAGTTACGGTTGAATCGTTTGGACCATATCCAGCGTATGTATTAACGTCATTAGCAGAAAACGGCGGCGATCGTTCTGGTACTGGTTATACTGATGGTGCACACTGTTAACTTTTACATTCACTCCATTATGAGCACACTGCTAGTAGTATGTGCTAGTATGAGCTATACTACAGCAGTATGAAATGCTAGTATAAGTAGTGTGAGCTTAATATTTTTACACGACTCAAATGATGTAATTTACAACATTGGAACATTCTAACGATAACACATCTCGACATATAAGAGAGAAAATAGAATAGAATAGCATGGAATGGTACATAAGTATCTATATATAGTATGAATGCAATGGAATAGTGATCAAAGGAAAAGGACAGAGTAATCCAAATGAGGATTAAATCAATCACCAGTGTTATAGTGAGTGAAAGAGATAAAAGGGAATTTAGCTTTAGTCATTTACGCATGGGCTATCATCAATCATAACATTTCCTTTCACTTCATTCTCGGGTCATACATTAAAATCATAATTCTCTAAACATTTAAAAAATTACTTTTATATACTATATATACACTATGTACAGAGGGGTATTGTGCGATAAGTCGTGCATTAATAAGTTTAAATTAGCGCTTTTCGCCTTAAAGCACTTCAACAATGCATAATGCATAATTATGTACGCATGAAAAATGCGATGCCATTTTAACCTCACTTCGCACAAACACAATTAAGGCTTAGTGAGAATGAGATAAGGAAAATATGAATGACGGAACACAATAGTAATAGTAATAAGAAAAGTAATAATAATCGCTCTTATATTATAAGTGAAATGATTTACAGATATATTGTACCTCCATTGGGCAGGAACAGCTCTTAGTTAGCAGAATATGTGCAATTTTGTTAGTCAACTCAATTGACTATAGTGTAATAAGTATACTAATGTATAATAGTAGTAGAAGTACAGTGTAGTAAACGCACATTCGGATGGGCAAAAGGATGGATCCCCCGTTATTAATAGTTTCTAAAGCATTATTTGGACGTCACTCCGAACAGATAATAACACTGTGGTTCTATGTTATTCTATTCTCTAAAATAATTATATGTTTCCAATACATTTATAATGATAACTTTCGCATGTGGAAAAAGGTATGCAGCCTCAGTATGGGACCCTATCATTATAAAAGCCATTGATTTATGAGGATACAGCGGATAAATATATTAAATCGTGGGGGGAGAGTCATAAACAGCGGGGGGCACACATCAAACTTCTACTATTTGTGAATTGTATATTAAAGTACTATGACATTATATTATTGTATGGCACTGTGAAACGAGAAAATTATTAAGGGTGTGCTTAATTATGGACATATGTATATATATTTTATATTTTATATATATTTATATTGTATGTGTTGTATTATAGTGTTTTTATTGTATTTTTTATATTCATCTCAAACATCAATTACTAATCTCTGATGTCTTTAGACGTTTCATATGTCAGCCCTCTTATTAATTCCATTTTTATTATAAATACAGAATAAAGTGGTAAAATGCATTTATAAACGAATAATAATAATAATTTTTTTATATATATTATTATTTATATTAATGCGTATATATGTCGATAAATGCCATATAAATACAATAAAAATAAAATAATATGAAAATTAAATATTAATGAAACTTTTAATACGATTTTTTCTTTATGCATGTAACAAATATACAAATATATGCATTTTGTAATATTCTTATTATTGTATATATGCATATTATGCATATATTTATTATTAATTATATGCACTTTAATTTCTGAAATATTTTTTTACATTATATTTACTTAAAATTGCTTTTAAAATATTAGCTAAAAACAAAGTATACATTAGTTTATTAAACATGAAAGTTAATTCTCATTATTTATTAAATGCGAATAAAATGCATGCTGATAATGGACCTGAGGCGTATTAAATGCATTTTTGATGCATCCTCACGTATGAGTGAATAAGAATTTTAAGGGTCAACCGGATTATGAACTTAATTATTGGTATAATAATTCAATTATTATTGTTTTTTATTTTTATTACGATATAATTAAATTATCATAATGAAAATGAAAATATTTTGTAATTTTATTTTTTGCATATGCACAAAGCATTAATAAAAAATAATCGTCTTTAAATTTATAATGATATAATATGAAAATATTTATATATAATTTAAGAGATCACTTAAGAGGGTTAAATCAATAATTTACTTTCATTATTATTTGTTTTTTGTTTGTTTATGCTTTAGAGTGTAATACCCTTTGGTCGATATCAATTTAGCAATTATCATTTAACATACGAACTGTTACTAGTAATAGTTTGTGAAGCAAATTAGTACATAGCAAATATCTTTATAACAAATAAGCTATTCCTGTCATAGTAAACTATTTTGCATCTCACGGGTCTATGTAAAAATCTAATCTAATCACTAATCACTTAACAATTTTTAAAATAATTATTTTTATAGTGTCATATTAGTAAATTAACACACCGTTCGATAGAGAATAATAGAGAATAATTGAACTGAGAATGGCTTTGAAAATATTAAATAAAAGATGAGTTTTAACGCTGTTTTTGTTATATAAAAGGCTTTTGTTGTGCCATAAAACGATTGAGTGATGAAAAGACATAAGCTGCTAATAGCAATAGAAATAGAAAAATGCGCTCATTTTTGTCATTTTCAAAAGTCGTTTGTGCCAAATATGTTTGCGAATTACTATTACATACATACATACATAGTAAGTTATATTGTGAGAGAACCCCAAAATCCGCCACCGCATCGATTCCCCTGCCATAGGCTCAATGATGGAAACATTGAAATGGAATCAAAAGGAAGTGCCATTTGAAACTGAGCAGCATGATGTATACATACGGCACTATGCACACTCAGCCCATGAGGACTTATGCCGTGAGAGAGAAACACTCTGTGATCCTAAACCGGAATGGAACCCGAAGGGGATGCTCACAAGAATACACTAACATACACTAGCATGCACTTAGTATATACATGGTAAATAGAAAAATGCTTCTCTCCCTACAGCTACAAAATTATTATATCAGCAGAGCATGTTATGTGTCTCGGTTTATAATAAATCTTTTCAACGGAACTATGGCAAAGCCTATCGTAGTTTTGCATATATTTTGGGATTAGGAGGGTCTACATTTACTAGTTTCGAGTGTTTGTGTGTGTGTGTGTGTGTGTGTGTGTGTGTGTGTGTGTGTGTGTGTGTGTGTGAGAGAGAGAGAGAGAGAGAGAGAGAGAGAGAGAGAGAGAGAGAGAGAGAGTGAGGAAAGCACTGTACATAGTACACTTTATGATAGAAGAAGATTGAGATTAGAGGGGATGGTTTAAGGGGTAACAAATGAGGGGGACAATTGAATGAGGGAAAATGAAAGAAGACTTATGGCCTCTCATAACAACACGCTATATTAGAGACACCGCACTATCGCTAGTACTAGCGCTAGTACTAGGGCTAGCGCTAACACTGTTCGTAATAATACCATTGAGGCAGGGATTCGCTTCAATGACCTCAACTACCATTGAAACGATCACAATCGGTGGTCTGATTCAAGACATGAAACATCATGACGACGGCAGGCGTTATGCTGCACTATTTTCATCTCACATCAGCCCAAATTAACATCACCGTTTTGCCCAATTGAGGTTACGCCACTGGAGGCAAAAATGAGGGAATACTTTAATTATTTGTGAATATATTTACAAAAAGGCCCTTTCAATGAATTATGTTATTCTTATTCATTGTGAATTGATTTTCTCATTTTAAATATTCATCGATTTTTAAAATGATCATAATAATAATAATAAAAATGATAATAATGATAAAAAATTATTTTAAAAAATTCTTTTAATCTTTTTATGTGCACCGTCCATATATTGATAAACAGTGATTGTTAATTAATCATATATATACATATTTTCCTTTAATATTAATGAGCATTGTAATGTATACTTAAAAATAATATGCTTAAAATGTTGAATGCATTAATAAAAATTTTAAGGGTAAATTACATGTATATTTATAATGAAAAAATAGTAAAAGCACAGTAAAAGCATAGTTTTGTTTATATTCTTTTGAAAGAAATGCAAATAAACGTCTTTCCCCTTTTAACAGTGTTTGTTCACTGATCACACCAAAAGATCGTACTTTTGACGGCATAAGACTATGTATTTATAAACCGCTATAACTTATACATGTATAAGAGATATATAAACTTTATATACACACACTATAGTTATAAGTTTTTGTATGGCCAATGCCGTGACAGTATTCTGTTTGCCATAAACCCACGGGAGTTTTGCCAAATTTGCGGAGTAAATAATTTTGTGTGCCCCTTTCTAATGTTATAAAAAAGCATAACATACCTTAACATAGCATAAGCATAGCATACACTTTATCACAGTGTTCCATTTGAGTGATGAATGCAATAACCACTAACATCAGTGTATTGAACAAAATCTAAATATGAACACAGCTCACAAATGACAAATATCATTGGCAAAGTATATATTGCGAATAAAAAAGTGCAAACATCACATCGCTTGTGATGAGAAACGACATCAACTAACATATACTAGTATTTGTTACCAATACATACTAGTACCAGTATGTATTGGTATAATATACTTAGCTTTTATTTTTATATTTTATATAAACAAAATTTAATTCATATCTTTTTACAGGCAAAATACTCAAATACTAAATATATTTATTAATATATAGAGATATATTTATTATATGCACTTATATTTCATATAATAAATGATATCACTATGATTGTCATTTAAGTAAATGTGATATTATTAAATAGACATATTTATCAGTCGTGAATATAAATAAATATAATGATAAAAATTTTATAGTTTTAAAGGGAGTGGCGTATGTGTGTATATATGTGTCATTTTTAGTATGTATTGAGTTAAATGAAAGAATGAATCATTCAAAAGGTCAAAAACTTATTTATTTTTTCATTTCACTGTCCATAGATAAAAGGGACGACCACAATATTATTGTTAATATAATAATAGCAATAATAATAATAATAATAATTATAATAATAATAATAATAATAATAATAATTTATCGGATGAAAACGTTAAAAGTTACAATTGATTTGTATTTATACGTATATGTATATATATGTATATATACATTCATATAAATACTTAATATTTATTTATTAAATTGTTATAACATTAGCAATATTTAAGGGGTTTCATTATGAAATGACATTATAATATTAATTATAATAATAATAAAAAATAAAATAATGAAAGAGATGAAAAGATGAGGGTTTCACAATAAAAAGGAAATTACTTCTTTAAAATCGTCATAATTATAATAATAATAATGGTCGTTAATGATTCTAAATAACTAAAGAATTAATTAGTAAATCACTTCGTAAACTGTGGCTTTTTTGTCACCACTGCCGGTGACTATGTATTTGTCATCTGAGGAAATGTCACAGCTAAGAACTGATGACGATTCTTTAGACTGAAATTAGAAAAAAATAAAAAAACATTAAATTAATATTATTATGAAATATGAAAAAATATAATTCATTTATAAAGAGTTTTAAAATTTATTACTTAATAATGACATGTAAATTTAAGGAAAAAACTTTAATTATTAAATAACTATATATATATATATAAATATATATAATAAAATATAGTAAATGACTATTAAATTGAGTATTGATATTTATATTAAAATGATCATTAAAATGTTATTAAATATGAAAAATGTTTTTGCATATTTTAGAAAATATTAAAAACGTGAATATATGAAATCATTAAAACTAAATATAAATATAAAATTGAGTTTATTTTAAAATTGTTTTGAAAATCGAAAGTGCTCTTTAATGTGTATATCGAAATAATTAGTAAAATAAATAGTTAATTTTGAACCTGAAATATTGAAGCACCATATGGTGTACGCCATGCATTGAGGAGATTGTCTTTTCCGGTACTAACGAACCATTTACCACAACACGCGAATTTCAATGATAATACGCAACTCTCATGCAGATGCAACTGATACTTATCGGGTTTATTACAATGAAGAACTTCGACATTACTGCTCTCCATACTATTATTAAATAGAAAAACATTATGTAATAAACAAATGATACGCGAAATGTAAATATAATTATTATTAAAAGATAACTATAGTGTTATCATAAAGATACATTTTTATTAAATAATTTATTAATTTTTTTTCATATTTGAATTATGGTGTCATTAACTAATTTTATTAACAGTAATTTTTCATTTTAACTTTGAATTATAATTAACTTTTTTCGATCGTTTTTATTTGAAAAGTTCCATGGCCACTCCTTTCTGATTTCACAATAGTTGCTAAACACTGGTTAATTATAAGCTAAGTAACACTAGTAGCACTAGTAAATTATTTACATACCCAACTGCTAACCATTCGCCGGTAGGACAGTATCCCAAAGAGAATATTTGTGATGTAAAATCATGCTGTTGTAACTGACGTCCCTAAACATAAATAAATTATTAATTAATAGCGCTTTATACTTATCAATAACTGAATAATTTATATTAATGATGTACGAACTTCTCTCAAATCCCATGATCGCACAGTATTGTCTAAACCTCCGGTCCAAAGCTTATTACCATCATTGCTGATATCAATGCAACTAGCACCATCAGTATGGCCCTGGAATTGTCTCACTAGTGCCTGATTATGGAGATCCCACACAGCGATGTTTCCATCACTACAACAGCTGAAGCAAACTTTTGAATCGGGACTGATCGCTAAAGCATAACACGCGGGTGCTGATGATGTTAATTCGGCTTTGATACGTGGTGTCGGAGAACCCAAATCCCAGATGCATATGGTACTCGCCTCTCCTCCCACTATTAGTGTCCTACAGTCGGGCAATAATTTGCATGAACGGATGTAATTATCCCGTGCCTATAGAAACGCGTAACAATAACAACATATTAATATATTATAACACAAAAGACCATTTCATGAATAACAAACACTATTGTAATTTGTTATTAAACACAATAATTACGTACTAAACAATCCAATTGTGAAACAGGGCTTTTAGTTCCCGGTTGACTCACGTCCCAAACTTTGACACAGCCTTTGCCACCCGTATATACATATTTAGTGGGATTACTAATAGTTACTGCACACACCACTTCCCCATGGCTCAGAGTATTTATTTGACGCGCATGACGTGGAATACCCGATCCAACTAAAGCGTCGGGAGGGAATGGCACAGGTTGAACCTGACCATCTGACGATACATGGAAAGAATACGCGGGTTTCCCTCCGGGAATAAAACCGGGGGTACGAAGTGCGGGATGTGGCTCATAAGGTCCTGGAACCTTTAATAGTAAAAAAATGTTAAATCAATTTAAGTGAATTTTTTCATATTATAGTGAATGTTGAATTTAACGCTAAAAGTGTATTTTATTGTGAATGATTTAAAGCTGAACATGCGCATTTCATGTTCGTATTAAAATACAATTATAGTTTTAAAATGCACTTTTAGTGTAAAGATGTACGCATACCAATCCTCGAGGATATGAATTGATATTTGGGTTTATATTATTGTGGAGTAATCCCTGTGAATACGCTGCCGCAACGCTTAAATCTGCGGGTAATGCTGCCCCATGTAAATACGGATATGGGGGACCTATCAATGGATTAATCGTTTTAATTATATAATCATTTCTGTCATTATAAAATATAGACATTTTTAAATAATTAATTACCAATGGAACTAGTTGGCTTTGGTGTTTTATTAGCACTAGAGCTCGGAGTCGTTGATCCCGAACTAGTTGGAGTTATTGGTTTTGAGACAGGTGTGGGCGATTTGTCAGCCTGAAATTTGGGGATAGTAAAGGGGATACGCAAAATATATAATAATAGTTAATAAAACAATATAATTTTTTATGTACTTAACGTGTACAGATATACACACATATAAAATATATAAATATTTATATTTCGCATGCATATGTATAAATAAATAAACATAATGTAATATGTAATTTTAATATTCGAATATAATAATTGGGCACATACCAAATGTTCTTTCGGTTTCGTTGAAAGAGGTGTGGAACTGTTTGACGAAGAACCGGACCGAGACGCGGGACGCTCTCTTTTAATTCGCGCATCGATACCATTCTCACGCGGCGATGATTCACCATTATGTGGTGAATTCGGATCCTATTCATATATTACATGATAATTTAATACCATAAAATATAATATACATAATAATAGAGAATAAAAAAGAATTAATATGCTATAAAGAGAGTGCTCTATTAGGACCTACATAGTATGCTATATTAGTAGATATTTATATATATACTAGTATAAGTAGTAAGTTTAGTAACATTTACATGACATAAATGTTTAAAGCATTTTGAATCTAAATGTGGAACTGAACTGACATTATTAATCCTTAAATTGCGCGTTTAAAGGGCACATCTGTTATCAATTACATACCTCATTAGCCACATCTACCACTAAATCCTGATCGCTCTTTTCATCTTCGCTCCCCTATAGTAGTATTTGTCACAAATGTTTAGTAAATTAATTTCTCTCACAATTCATTAGCATATATGTATTAATAAAGCACATACATGATCGTTTTTGTCGGGATCTCTCCGCCGTTTCGTTTTCGTATCACTGTCTGATGGTGAACGGCTCCGATGTCGCGCCCGATCTGTGTGTGGTGAAAACGAATTTCTCTGAACACAAAAAAACACACTTTCATTATATTGCGTTTAAATGGAAAAAATAGCAAAACGGTCAACTATTTTATTATCATTGTAATATTGTTTAGCCTAAAGTGTGCCTATATATGTATTAAGTATATGCGTGTATATTTGATAGTACTAGTAAATCCACTCTCTAAGTGTTCCCTCTACAATCATATACGCAAAAGAGAGGGAAAAGGAAAAACTCATTTTTTCTCCATTCCACTATTTTATCCGACAAAATAAGTTTGCAGATCAATCTTTCAAAGGAGACTATGGATATATACTATGGGTATATACTATGGATATTCTATAGATACTATACTCTACACTTCTGCATGAGTGCGGAAAGATGAAGATACAAGAAGAGTGTTCGAATCAATCGATACTATATATACACTTTATATATATATATATACTATATATATCTCAGTATATAAAAAAATCTTTTTTTCGTGAAATAAAAACACGGCCGCATATACTCTCATAGAGATGAAGAAAAATATACTCAAATCACTATAGCGCTTAAGTGTATATACTTATATATGCTAGTATATGTATATGAAATATATAATGTTTATATCTATGCATATATATATATATATAAATATATATCAAAATAGATTTCTCTTTTCTCAATATAAAAATAAATATACTCTTAAATAGTAACATAAATAAAAAGATCAGATTTTAAAATCATTATTTAAAAGGTTTAATCATTTTGACAGAATAAAAAATAATTATAATTAAATAATAATAATAATAACATATTAACAACAATATGCAAATAATAAAAATATTTAATGTAAAAAATAAACTAAAATCCATGAATCACGCAGTAATGTAAAAATAGTGTGTACTTTTTTAGTGTAATAGTGATGGAGTAATAAACCTGTTAATAAACAAATTGCTATTTTCTTACCTCTCTTCGTTCATCTATAATTTAATCGCAAAAAAATTTAATGCCATTAAATAGAAAAGAAACAAAAAACAGCATTAGTCAATTCATTAATGTCATTAATGAGATCGTTAACTCACCATTTGGGGTGTGTTTTTCGTTACCATCCCTATCCCTGTCCCTATCCCTGTGTGATGATTCTTTAGAGAGTGCAGCTCCCGATTGAACCCCCGAAAGATGTGACGAACTATTGGCATTCACTGCTGAAAGTGCTAAAAGTCCCGCAGCTGCAGAACTCGACGGAGGCATTCCCGCAGCGGATATGGCTGCAGCTGCCGCCGCCGCTGTCGGAGGCGGGAGTCCGGCCAATGCCGCGGGGTGCGGCATCATTGGCAAAGGATGACCATGAGAATGGGCCGATGGCAATTGTTGAGCATGTATTTGTTGCTAAATATATATTTATCAAATTTGTTAGATATAAAATAAATTTAAAACGTAAATAATTAATTAAACTTTTATTTTTTATATATGACTTAAATTTATATTAGTTATATATTATAATATATTATACATAAAAATAATAAATTAAAAACTCAAATGTTTAATCTTAAATAATAAAAAAACATTAAACAATTATATTTAACATAATTAATTATGATAATTAATTAATACAATTAACTTCTAAATTTAAAAAATAATAGCATTAAACTCACCATTAAATGATTTATTCCTGAATGTTGCTGCTGTTATATAATAATGAAATAAAATAAACGCATAAAAAAGAAAAAAAAGAAAAAATTATTCCTTAAAAATGATTCGCTGAAAGTTAATTGTAAAGACATTGTTAATTATAAAGACTAAAGACTAAAATGAAACTTTAGTATTACTGTTATTATTAAGAATGTATTTCTATTGATAACACATTTAACACAATGAATACAAATATTGTCTTTAGACACTAATTACACGCTCCGAGCGATGAATGAAATGTATTATTATTTATAATAATAAAAGTGAATTAAATTACTCACCCCAATTATGGCATTCAATTCGGTCATTGTAACCTGTTTAGCTCTTTCAACCGCCGATGCTACTTGTTGCTGATGCTAGTATTATCAACAAAATTTATGCTTTTTATTAATACATCCAAAAACAATCACTTTGTCATTATAAATATGCTTTTATTATAATTAATTAAATGTAAAATAATTAAATAAAAAAATTTAATGCAAGTTTTCTTAAAAATTAAAAAACATTATTAATGAGAAATTTTACTTTTATAAAAATTAAATTAAAAGTAAATTAATTGAATATAAAATAAATATGAAAAATATGCAGATATACCTCTTGTGATAGAAATGGTAAAATCTGAGCGATGATTGCATTTAATCGTTTCGCAATTTCAGTCTAAAAATAAAATAATTTATAAATGATTTAAATGATAATGGAATAATCAGTGTTAAATTTTTAAAAAGTTAATTGTGTTTAATTTTACATATTAAAGAACCGTTCATTCATAATTTCAATTGATATGTTCTCACAATATATATATATATATATATATATATATAATGTGACTGAAAATATAATAATTAATTATAAATAATCATGTTTAAAACGGCGTTCAGCAGCGTAAGAGTTATAATAAAAGAAAATAATATGCCAGAGGCTAATATCTCATAATTCTAGTATAATACTAGTATAATTGTATATTTATTTCCCCAAATTATATTTATTACATTGCTAGACAAAAATTAACTTAAATTAAATAGCTATTTAACATTGAAATAAATTTGACATAATCGTGATTAACGTATCGCAATTATTATTATGTTTATATAATAATAAATATAATAAAAAAATTATTTAATATGAATTTTGTTAAATTTAAATAAATCGAAAGGAAATTATTATTTGGACTGAAATAAAATAATGATCAATTGAAATGTATGCATTGTATTTAAAATTATAAATATGACTTTATCTTTTTCAATCATATACTATCTAAGAATAGAATTGTACTAAAGAATTGAATATTTTACATTTTACATGAGACAATTATAAAAAATGAGAAATTTGGATGTGGATGTGGATGTGGGTTCCGCTTCAGGTGTACTCAAAGATTCGGTATGTTAATGAACCGTAAATAAAAAATGACATTCAAAATATATTATTATTATTATTATCATTATACTGACGAATTTTAAACACATGTTTAGGCAAAAATGTTAAATTATGTTACATTAGTGTATGTGTGTGTGTGTGTTAGTGAATGACAATATATTGTAATGGAAATGATAATATAAATACAAATAAAACTATTATATTATATATTATGTTATATATAAATAGTGCTAATATATAGATTATAAAATATTTTATGCTATGTATACATGCTTTTTAAGAATAAATATTTATATATTAAAATATATTTAAACGCGTTTATTATCAATATTTAAGATAATTTTTTTCATTATAAA
>JAQIXB010000196.1:0-22995 GCA_034697405.1 Mesoplophora pulchra | reverse complement strand
AACATATGAATGTGGAAATGGTGCATTTTACAAAACAATGATACTATGGTGATACGTATGGTGATACGTATGGTGATCACTGATCACAAAGCGTTTATATATTAATTATGACGGAATTAAATTCTAATAATAGCGTAACACACATACACTCAATTCGCGTCTAACACTTTGTCAAATAGTCACTGAACCATTTACTTACATTTTTAGCATTATGAAAAAATTTTATTAATTTTTAGTTTTCATTTTTGACACATAAACATTTATATTTAGTTTATTATTCAGTGAATGTTTTTCTTTAAAAAGTGTTATAATGGAAAATGAACTATCGATAGGGTCATTATAGCATCGGGTTTTAGAGTGTTTACAAATTCATTGTGAATATTTTAATATTTTCTTTTATATGAAATTACTGCAAAACATTAAACACATTTAAGCATATGCATGTATGTATAGAAAATATTAAATGAATAAAGTTTTTAACGAATTTTGCGGTCCTATGATTTTGTAATGATAACTTTTTTTTTAAATATTCTAAAGGTTTAAATTTACTTTATTTACATTTAGTAAACATAAAAATATCCTATGGCAATTTATTATCGAAACTATATAGTAATGCAATTACATAATACCTTAATACTTTTATTATAAATTATAAATACACTTTTTGTAAAAATAAATTAGTATAAATAAATTTTAATACACGTTTTTGCACAAATATGAAGTATGAGGCCATAATTCGAACACAATTATGGCATCATGCGCAAATAATAGCACAATTTTAGGCTGAGTATAAAGTTTAATAGAGTATTCATAATTTATAATAAAAGTATTAAAAATTATGTATTTATTATTAAATTTGTAAATGAAATTTTTATAAATTTATTTAAATTTTAATTTGTAAATAAATGAAATAAAATTTTAAAATTTTAAAGAAATTGCATTACTATATAGTTTCGATTATATGTTGCCATAGGATAGTCATTTCGATTATTTCAAATGTTTGATTATTATCCAAAAACATAATTTCATAGGAAACAAAATTTGAATATAGTTTTTAAATATTTTAAAATGTTAAAATATTTCTTATTTTTTAAATTTTTTAAATCAAAAATTAGAACATAAAAATATAATGTAAAAACGATAACAGACTGTAAATATAAAATTTTAAAATATGTAAAATCATAAATATTTTGTATAAAATGATTTTCATATTTTTAAAATAAAAAAAATCATTTTTTAAATGTAATTTCAAAAATTTACTTTTAATAATTCACTTTTAATAAAACGTTAAAATTTTTATAAAAATATTAAACGCATTAATTTACATAATAATTAAGTGCTTTAATTAATTTATTTTTATTAAAACATTAAATTTCATTCCGCATTTTAAATAAATTTTATGATATAATTATTGCAAAAATTTGAGTTAAAAATTAAATCATAATTTAAATCAAAAATCATAATTCACTGAATCATAAAATGCATTAAATTATATTAAAATATACCCCATTTTAAGACATGAATCATGATTTATCTTAAAATGGGATATATTTTATTCACATTTTTCATTACAATGATGTGTACCAAAGGTATAATGAAAAAGTACATTAATACCTTAGATAATACATCACGTAATTTAATAATAGTAAAGTGTAGAAAATATGCGATATTTTTAATTTTAATTTTTATATATTTTATAAAATAACAAATATATTAAAATATGATTTTTAAATGTAATGATAAAGTTATGTCTTTAATATGTAATTTTAGTCATTCTTTTTATGCTTTTCTTTTACGGCTAATTTCAGAACCAATTCACATTGAAATATGTTTTGAATGTCACTTTTTGTGCGATGCACAATTTCGGCTATGGTCTTACCATTCGGACCAATAATTAATGACATGAATTTTTCGGGACATAAAAGATTTAAATGAATACAAAGGTTTCCGGCTCTGTCTGTTTCCCATAAACGTATTTCGATGTTAATTTTATAGGGAATTTCCTGTGGTAATAAATTCAAACATTTTTCTTTCACAACATTTTTGACGATTTCATAAGGATTTTGATCCGTTACTTTTGTTTCATGATGTATCCATTGTTTAAAATTAGCCTTCGATTTTATATACTCTTTAATGTGATTTACACCATCGCCTGTTAATGCCGATACCATAAACACACGTGAAAAATGTCCCCATCCCTGTGATGTATTATCATCATCATCATCATGTTCAAAGGAATCTATTATTTCATTGTTATTAAATGCGTCCGTTTTTTCGAATAATTCCTTTAAAAGCCTTTTACTGTTACGTTTGGGAATCATTTTCCTTTTTTTGGATATTTTGTCACCGCCGACGATACCGTTCGTTAATCGTTCAGTGATGTCCAAAAGTCTGCGCTTCGCTTTAATGCAATCGATTTTATTCAATATGAGAATAGAGTCTTTTTTCGGGAATTTCTTTAAAATCTTTAAAACTCCCAAATTAATGGCATTTTTATCGCGCATATTTGAAACATCAGACACAACGGCGATGATATCAGCATAATTTACAGAATAAAGCGGATCATTAATGAATGAGGGTTCCAATTTGTGTTTTTGACAATGTGATTGCGTAACAATTCCGGGGGTGTCTAAGAACTCGATTTGAGTGTCATCATCGACGCATATGCCTTTGACATTGGCCCGTGTCGTGTGCACCTTCGAAGACACGGAACTCACCTTAGTTCCGATCAAACAGTTCATGAGTGTCGATTTCCCCACATTCGGTGCTCCTAAAATGGACACTTTTGCCAATCGCGGCATTGACGGTTGTGTTATCTTTAAATGGTTTCTCTCACGATATTCATCCATTGTTTTTGGGACGCCGCGGATTATGCTCAATTTATCCGCATTCACATTTAAATCATATTTTTCATCATTAAAATGAATGACATTTTTATTTCGTGTTTCGTCATTTTGTAATTCATTCGTATGCCGATGCGATGATAAAACGCTTCGTAAATGTCTCTTTTGAATCACATATATATTATTAAATATTTTATTCATTAATAAATAATCACTTTTAATTAATTTATTATTATAATCAATAAATTTTATTATATTCAATATTTTTGTTTTGATACACATTTTCACGTGTCTGTAGCTTATTTGCGCGTCACGTGAGTAATCACATTTTTACAATAAATAACGTCCGTTAATAACCTACAGGCACTTACAATGCGTTTCGTATTAATTGCGATTAATGTATTTTAATGTGTATAATATTGTTCTATGATAGTTTTAGCCTAAAACTTTTAGGCATGCGTATTAATGCAAAATCATAATGAGCATTTAAATACATTAATGGCATTTAATACTAAATCGTATGTATTTTCATGCATTAACATAAAGAAATGACACGATTATTAAGAAAATGCTTTAAAATCATTTATTCTTTATTTATATTAAAATATTATTTTTATGAAATAAATTTATAATGCGGTTTCGCACCTCCAAATGAAGCATCATTTGGACACGTGACTGCGAACACGTGACCCGCATGCGGCTCATTTTTCAAATCATTATCATTGAGTCCCATTGACGCTGATGTCACATACAATTGATTTAAATGATTATCACCGAAACATACCGATGTTATCTTTTGTGCGGGAATAGTCACGTCATCAATTAAACGGCCTAAAATTTAAGGGAAAATTATCCTTTTTTTAAATATAATCATAAATAATTAAATGCTTATCATTTGCACATTCATTATTATTATGTATAATTTTTTTGTTTTGAATTTTTAAATGAAAAATTATATAATAATTAATTACGATCATAATAATTTTTCATTAATGAACATTAATGTACGGAATGAATAAAATAAATTTAAAATCATTAAAAAGGAAATAATTAAAATTACGAAATTCATATCATTAAATTTAATTTATGTCATAATTTATTTCATTATTCAAAAATACAATTATTAACTATGAATGTCGAAAACGGTGTCATTTAAAATGCTTTAATATATAACGATATAATATAATGTTTGACTATAATTATATGGTAAAATGTTTTGTTTTTATGATAACCCAATAATTTAGTAATTTATTAATCACGCATTTGACACTGTGTTTGTTTTATAAATAAAAAACATTTTTATGGGAATAACATTATCATGGTTAAGTACAAATATTTCTGCCAAAAAATGCGTTTATCGCAAAAGGGATGTGAAAATAGTGATATTTTTAATTAAATTATATTATCATTAAATTATTAATATAATTCGTGTGCCATTTTCATGTTCATTCAAAGTTTACTATGAATTTAAAGAATTTATTCATCACTAATGAATGAATGAATGTACTGAATGCGCATACATAATGAGTTAACTTAAGAATTATTAAATGATACATTAAAAATGAAATAATTAGACACATAATGAGTTAAGTGAATGATGAATCGAATGTGAAAATGTAAATATTAATTTTTAGTATGAATTTTAAGTTTACCTGTGATGGGGTCGATTTTGACGATTCTGCCCCCGAAGAAACACGCGATCCATAAATTGCCATTCTTATCAATGGTCATTCCGTCGGGTAATTCATTATCAGTGAAATCTTTGTTTTTATTAAAATCGATCATAACACGTTTATTATCTGCATATTTTATGAGAGAATAGTTTCTTTTGAGAAAGTGTATGATCGCATATTATTATTGAATATTATATAAAAGACGATTGACAATGATTTTATTATTTATATGCATATAATACTTTTTTCAATGCGATTCAATGTTTACCATGCCATTGATGAATGATTCTTTTGTTATTTTTTATTTTTATTAAAAACTTATTCATACTCAGCATTCATTCATAATGTACATATATATGTAATTATATTGAAATTATATAATAATATAGATTATGATACTGTACCGATATTGCCTGTGTTAAGGTCAAAGTCAAAGACGTACACCAATCGCTTCGTTGAGTCGATAAAGAACATGTTTCTATTGTCCAAAGACCACGCCAATCCATTTGATAAACTAACATTGGATAGTTTATGCTGAATATTAAAGGAATTATCCATGCAATACAATGAACCTTTGTCAGGATCAACTACTCCCGGGGCTGATTCACTTCCCATGGTTCCAATCCATAAGCGTCCTTTTGCATCGCATTTTCCATCATTGAATCTATTACCTTTAAGTGCTTTTTCCACCTCAGTTAGTAATACTTTACTTTTCGTATTCCAATTAACTTTGAAAAGTTTATTATCGTGACTCATAATTACATGATCATCATCATTTTCTATTGGAATTACGACTGAGACGATGCTGTTTTTCTCAATAAAAACTTTTTCCGATTCTTTAGTATTCACATTCAAAAGACGCATTTCAGCCCCAAACGCATCGACATAATAAAGCTTTTGTTTTTTCTCATCCCAATGTGGTCCTTCACCCAAAACACAACTATCTTTTGATGCTATTTTTATTGTGTATTTTGCCATTTGAAAATTTAATATAATTATAAGCTTTAAATTAAAGTAAACTAGCAACAGCAGCAACTAGTAACACTATATCACAATTATTCCTATTTATTCAGTAGCATATTGTTCAAAGTAATTTAGCTGTTGATTCATAATGACATTGAAAAATGTCTTATCACAGAGACACTTATAGTGTATAACATTATAACGAAAGATAATAAATAAGAGACATATTATTTATTAAAAAATTATTTTAATGATCGGCATATGAACTATATACATGTCTATGATTCGAAAAGAACCTTCAGTTAAGTATTATATAAGTTAACACAGTTGTTACAAGTTACACTCGCGACACTTGTCACATATAATTTATATTAAATTAAAATGAAATAAATATTTTACAAAACTTTGATAAAAGTTTACCGAATGCCGAATATAAAGAATCAAAATTTAGGAATAATAAAGTGTGAGACTAATTTTTCATATCAAAAAAAATATTTAAACACTTTAAAGGGTTTAAAATAACAGTGAAACATAATATGACATTCGAAATGAAAAATGCTTTTGCATTGAGTTTGAGTTTCGTGCAAATGATATGTCAATGGAATGATATTTAAGTATTTCGTTATAATTATGTATTTCTTTCGTCAGATCCTTTCGTTGGGAATCATTATAAAAATTGTATAAAACGTTTGCGTATAAAAAATATAGTATTTACACATTCATTTAATAAAAAATAAGTTTATCACAATGGAATTTTGTATTAAGTGTCACAATTACACATTATGGCTCTGCATTTGTATTGTTGAGTGACCCGCACTAACATTGTTGTTACTGCCAATAGATGCGAAACGTGATGCATTCTGATGATTCTGTTGTGACTGTTGTGTCGGACGTATCGCAACGCTCACAGTATTACCATTGGGCCGATATCCATTGGTATTGGCATATAATGGCTGATGATGTCCCTGCGGAGGACTGAACGTGACCAATCCATTGGGATGATGGCGTATCGCACCGTTATTTGGTAAACTGTTCGCAGCCGCAGCTTCTGATTCAAGACTCAAACGTGAATATGACATAACTGTGGCTGTGTCTTTATCCGGAGGACGATTCACTTCAATATTTTCCGTGTTTTTTACTGTCTGTGGCTTTTTACTATTAAATTAATTAATATGTTTAAATGTTTAAAAAACAAATTATAGAAAATTGAGATTAAAAAGAAAATTTTGAACATTTAATTTATAGTCATTTTGACACTTTTGGCATTATTTTTGATAAATTATGTATGCATATCAATGATAAAAAACTAAAAAACTGAAATTAGGTTTTAATATCATTAAAATGTCATATGTGATTGTAATATTTAATATTTTCATTGAAATTTTCATTGATTTTATTTAAAAAATTATTGATTTATAAAAAGTGTCATTTTTTATTTTTCATGATACTATTTAATTAAATTGTGTTTCTTTTTGTTCTGAAAATTATTTTTTTATAAAAATATGCTGCAAAATGCTCTTTTTATTTGAAATTTTTGAGGGCATTGGTATTTTTCAGTGGAAATAAGTGTTTTATACTTACGCTTTCAGACACACGACAGCGATGATAATAATGAGTATAAAAAGTGCGGCCGCACCAACAGCTATTCCAATGCCAATGGCTTTTGATGACTCAAAATTTGCATCATTTGTTTGTTCATCGGAGCGTCCATCGATGCTATTCTCTTCCATTTCGTTGACTAATGCTAGTTCTAAGCATCGTGGTAAAGTGCCACTCCAATCGCCCGTGGCATAGCATTTGCGTTGCGGTGAATCTCCGATCATTTTAAATTCAGGCATACAATGATATTCAACGATACTTCCAAAAGTGGTGGTGCCATTAACTAAATATGCTCTTCCATTTGGGATCACGGGGGGTCTCCCACAATCAACCACTATACAATGGAAATCATTTATTAAATATTTCATTTATGAAAATAATTATAAAATTAACATACGTCTACAGTTAGGTATTTCACCACTCCATTCACCGGTTGATTGACACACGCGTACATCATCCCCGACTAATTCATAACCATGACTGCATGAATACGATGCTTTACCCCCAACAGAATGACTGCTGACCTCATATATGCTTTTTTCATCTTTAGTTTCGGGCTTTCCGCAGGTAACCACTGTTGAATAATGGTATTGTAAAATATTTTGCATTTATATTTTAAATCATTTATAATATATAATGACAAATATATGCATATAATGAATGATTAACATACCGTCACAAATCGGAGGCACGTTACTCCATGTGCCGTTTTCGAGGCATATCTGTCTCCGCGGTCCGTTCACTTTATAGTTATAATCACATTCATATTCAACGGTACTGCCATAGTATGTGGTGTTAGTACTTAAGAGCCATCGGCCATGAGCAATAGGAAATGGTAAACCGCAATCAATGTCTTTACATAAAAAATGTAATGTTAAAATGTGCATTTAAAAAATTGTATTCATATCCATTTATCATTGTAATTGTGTAATACGTACAGACACACATTGGGGGTAAACCGCTCCAAAGTCCTAATGATTCACATGTTCTAAGAGATTGTCCCTGAACAATGTGACCCAAAGAACATCGATATTGAACTGTTGATCCGACTTTAAATGAATCGCTAGTTGATCTATCATTACCACTATAAACTACTGAAGAATTCTTTGGTATTTCAGGGGGTATACAGCGTATTTCTGCATTCGATAAAAGTAATAAAAAATATGGGAAAAAATAAATTAATTAAAATTAATAAATAAAAAATAATTATTATTTCTTTTATAATAATTGTCTCAAATAATTAATTAAAATGCTAATGCTTTATCATTACCTTCGCATTTTGGCGTAGATCCAGACCATCGACCGTCATCATTGCATAGGCGAAATCGTGCTCCAATCAGTTTATAGCCATTACTACACGAATAACTGATATGACTTCCTAAATACGTGGTCCCATTCATATATGTTACTTCACCCTTTAGTATTGTTGGAACACGACCACATTCAACAGCTTTAATAAAAGTTTATTCATTTTAATGTTTTAATCTATAGATATTACATATAAATAATATTATATTTAAAATATAATAAATAATGTTTTTATCATCATATCTAAATACTTCCATTACGCCATTATCATATAATATTAATATCATAATAAAGGGATACATATAAATTTTCTATATTTAGATTGTGCATGATAAAGAGTAACTTTTTAGCTGTGCATAAATACATATGAAATTTAAGAGCGTATATACCTTTGCAAATAGGAGCAGTGCCGTCCCATTTTCCGTTCATTCCGCAGACACGTTTCTTATCACCGGAGATCAGTTTATGACCCGATTCACAAACATATTCAGCCTCAGAATGGACATTAAAAGAATCCGTTAATAGTCTCACTCCTGATGGTACTTCAGGTTTTCCGCAGTCAATTACTATAAAACAATACATGTTTAAATATATATCTAAAGATTTGAAAAGTGATAATAGTGATAGTATATGATAGTATTAGTACATTTGCATGAGGGTTCGATGCCACTCCATGATGCATGTTCAGTACAATTACGTGTTTCATTCCCAAAGAGTGTATAATTGTAATCACATTCATATTTTACTATACTTTGATAGTATGTCGTGCCATTTAAAAGCCTAAATTTGCCATTTCGCACTTCCAAAGGCACGCCGCATTCAATGACTAAAAATAATTAATATTCAAATTTTAATTAAATAATGTTTAAAAAATACTTTCATTTTTTAGCTTTTTATATATAATATTTTGTATATAAATGTAAGAATGTGCACCCACATTTGCAAACAGGTTCTTCGCCCGTCCATTTAGCACCCAATTGGCATTGGCGCGCAGAGTTTCCTACTAGCAAGTGTCCTTTGTGACAGCTATAAGTTGCTATGCCATTTTCAGTTCTATTGGTAATGTTTATTGCTCCATTTGGTATATATGATAGAACAGGGCACCAGCTATAGAGGCACTTAGGTTCATTGTCGCTCCAACTAGCATTTCCAAGGCAAAGTCTAGTGGCACCGCCAACTAATGTGTAATTTTCATCGCAAATATATTTTGCGGTCGAATTGAATGTCGTTCGCGATGAATTAACAAATTCCACGCGTCCGTGTTTTATATGAGGCAATGATCCACAATTAACATATACACATTTAGGGGGTGATTCACTCCAAAAACCATCACTTTGGCATTTACGTATCATTGGACCGTCCAAACGATGTCCGATCGGACATTGATATGTAATGCTTTTTCCGACTCTGTAATCGTTTTCAATAATTGTGGAGTTTTCGTATTTATCGGGACTGCCGCAGTTCGATGGTTGATACTGACATATCCATGGTAAATAATCCAAATCTATTAATAAACATGTCATTCATGCTTTTCAAATGCTCAATTTTTTATTTTTATTTCTTTTATATGTATAATAAAAATAAAATGTACGGATACACTCTATAATTGTTATGTGTTATAAATGTTAATAATTATTTCTTTATTATTATTTAACAGTTATATACTTTGTATTATTACAACTAGCATACAACTAGCAAACTAGCATGTTAAATTTTTAAATAAAGAATATAAAAGATAACATCAATAATTTACCGCATGTGACATCATTCCATAGCCATTTTCTTCCCCCATCGAGAACAATGCAGTTCTGTTGTCCGTTGTAATTATTGGGCTGATCATCTGCCCACATAAAACTAGTAAGAGCCTGGCCATTGACCCAATGCCAAACAGAAGCTCGTTTTCTGTGGAAACTAGGACCATTGTGAGTAACATCCCTCTTTGCTCCTAACCACACTAATTTCGATCTCAGCTTAGGTTTAATTCTTTCCAACTCGTAAAACAAAAAGTTATGTGTCACATTAACTACTGAGTTCACTACTAGTCCACCTCTGGCTTGACAATAAGATTCGGCGTCGCTGAATGATCCTCCTTGTTGTGTTTGGAATTCATAGCATGTTTTATTGAAACTAGTTAACTGCTGATATTCCATTTGATTCCCACAACGATCGGGAGAAAATTCTAAATTTTTTTCAGACATCAATAAAAGTGAATTTATTAGCATTAAATAAATTTCATTAATAGTACATGTATGTTTAGTTACTTATCTTTAAATGAATAAACTAAAGCATAGTGAATGTATACATTCTTTAAACGATCAAAATTTTCATTAATTTAAAATTCATTAATTTAATTATATTTTAATTTATGTAAAATCATTCTCAAAACATGTTATACATGAATGTGGAAATTTAAATTTAATGACCCCATCACCTTTGAGCTTAGTTTTCATAAATTCATTTTTGACCTTTTATCAAATATTTTCACCTCAGACAACATTCAATTAAATTCTTTTTCATATTCATACTTAACATTTGGTATGCATACCTTTAGTTGTAAATACCAAAACTTCACACAGAGAAAGAGACCCCTCAATTCCTACCATTTGTATATAGACATATCGTCCTGTAACAGGCACAGCGCATTGTAAATCTTTACTGACACCATCATCTATAAATGAGAATTTTAAAAAATTAAATGATAATTAATATTAAAATTATTGCAATCATATAATTATATTTTTATTATTTTTAAAATTAACTAAAAATGCATGCATATATAGTTAATTTTTAAGATGCTTAAGATTTATCATTTACCCAAAGTTCCCGGATACCACGCGCATAATCGATTGCCCTGAACTGAAGAGCTATTCCCAACACGAATTTCGAGATCGTGAAGAGGCTGATGTCCGCAGCACCCGCGTGTAACAATTCTGATCACTTTAATTTCATAGGGTTGGAGCAGATCAACTAGCCACCATGGTGAACTTTCTGATTTAGTCTCTGTGCAGTATTTATTTTCATGAATCGTCGTCATATCGCCATCATTGGCATTTCTCGATTCACCGCCTCTTATGGTACTCGACTGATTCGTCGGCTTTCCATACGCAACATTTACAGCTATTCCGTGACAAAAATAAAATTAAAAACTAATTTCTTAAAATACAACATAATTTATAAAATATTAATTATCATTTATCAGTTACTAATACTTATTAATAAAAATATATAAATATAAACAGTAAAAGTATGAAAATAATTATTTTCGTTTATGGATCATTAAATATTTTTAATTAAACATACCACAGTATGGCAAATCCCCGATCCATTTTCCTTCGTGATTACATGTCCTAATCGATGGACCAAACAATTCGTATCCATCATCACATTTATAAGATACACTCGAACCGGGGCTAAGGCGATGCTCATCCGATAATACTATTTGAGAATAGAGAGGAACCGATGGGTGTGGACACGATTTCACCTCTAAAATTTTTTCAAAAATTTAGTAAAATGTAAAATTCCTTAAATATCAGAAAATATATCTAAAGGTTCATCAGTATTGTTATAAGGAAATTATCAGATAATTTCGATATAATATTTTTGTAATTTAATCCTCAAAAATATCTATTTATTGTATTTAAATAATATAATGAGGATAATGATCACATTTCTTATTAATGTGTTTTAAGCAATATCTATATTTACGTGATTCATTCTTTTCATATATTTAAAGGTTATGATGAAAAAATAAGAAAAAAGTTTAAAATTACTGAGTCCATAATGACTTAAGGTTCTTTTTGTCATGAGGCTTATTATTTAATATCATTTTTATCTTTTTTATTGAAATAATAATGCTTTTATAATATTTAATTATTTTGGATCTGTTTATACCATGACAGCAAATGATGTATCATCATTAACATTTCAAAAATTGTGGTTTTTTAACAATAATTTTAAAAGTATTTGATAAACTAGCGAAGGTAAAATTTTATTAAAATTAAATTATTAAATTAAACATATATTTAGAGTATGAATACATAAGAAAAGCATTCAATTATGAGACATTGAAAAATAACTAATCAAAAGTCAGTGTAATCCTTGACCCATATGTAAGCATAGATGTATGTAAATGAACAATCTTTTTACATAAATATACATTATTATAGTATCATATTATAGTATAAACGTATCATTTGAAATGCAATACATGCAATATGCGTGGTCTCTGTATATATTTAGAATGATATTGAAAACGATCATTTCCCAGTTTAAAGCCCAAATAAAGCCTTTTAATACAAAATATATTTCATTAAACCCCTGAAACGGAACTATGATCTATAAATGTCATTACATTTAAATTAAGTTTACATTTTTATTGAAATTTTTATTTTTCAAAATTATATCATATATAAAATTACTGATTTTTTATTATTTAACTGATAAAATAAGGAAATAAAAAGTTATATATTAATTAAAAGTTAAATATTAATTTATTATTTATAATATTTAAATATAAATCATGAATATTTATAATTTTATTTAATTTTAATTTTAATAATTTTTTGCAAATTAAACATGAAATTTTCACGGTAATTTTTAGAAAAACAATTTCTAAAAATTAATGGGGAAATGAATTCCAAATGAGGAAAAGATAAACATCACATACTTATTTTTTAGTTTATATATTTCATTGTAAAATAGGAAAACGCTGAAAAATAATGTTTTATCTCAAAATACATAAATCCATTGTCTGAATACATAAACGATTCTCTGATGATTGTTGCATGACATTATGACACTATATTATCATATAAAATAAAATACTAAAATAATATATAATATTATATGTATGTAAACCCTTTAATTTAAAAATTATACGCATAAAGTATATCCTTCAGTTATGTCTGTTTTTTCTCATAAAATATACTTAAATTTTAGTCAATCATAGATATTATTTAATTGTGGGTGTGTAATTTACTGTCGAATTTTAAATATTCAATAAATATATATAATTTTAAAATATTGAAGCATATTCACGCAAAAGAAATATTCGATGCAAATATAATAACATATTTTATTATAATATATAAGTATATTCATATATAAATACATAAATTATATAAATTCATATATATATATATATATATATTCATTCACTTTCAAATTCTCAATGCCTAAAATCACTTTAATTATGGGAATTGTTTTAAGTAAAATATGTTCATTTAATAATGCCATTATAATATTTTACTTTTAATTATTTTTATTTCATTTTTAAAAATCAAATATAACATTTATCTGAATAATTTTCATTTTATAATATCGAAATTTTATTCAAAAACCAATTTAAAATCATAAAAAATCATCATTAAAAAAATAAAATAAAAAATTTACGTTAAAATGTTAAAATATAAACATAAATTTAAAGTTAAAAAATATAAAATGCAATTATCATTATTAAAAATAATTTTAAATTAAAAATAATTTAATGGCCGTGTCATTTGGAAATCTTTAATTAGTGAATTTCATTAATTTAAATAATGTCTTATTTTAAAGTCAAAAAACAAAATATACTTAATGTATACTTAAAAAGTACTTTCTCTAAATATTTAATAATTGCATTTTATAATTATAATCGTACGGTGCAATGAAAATCATGTATAAGTCGTTTTTACATAATCTACAGGTGGAATTTCAAACACGAAAACACATAAAATTTTCGTGCACGTCCCTGACCCTACAATATATTTCTCTCTTTAGAGAGAGGGTCTTTTAAAATAATTGACACAAATGCCACTATACTATAGTACATATTAGTAGAACATATTGCTTTAGTATAATTTAATGACGCACTGTGTTCTTCGTATTCATTTACTCAATAACAACATTCGTATAATAAATGGTGAATAAATTATGATGGGGATGGGTAATGATGAGCATCACATGTATCTGTTCCTTATCTATTTCGGGTCAAAAATTTATAATGTTATAATGTTTCAAAAGAAAAAACATGTGTCTATGAACAGTGTCAAATTATTAGCATCATATATTAATACTGATGTCATGCAACAGTCCGAATATTAAATAACGAAATAACGAAATAATTTTGAATTAAATTACGAATCATATAAAAATATCACTTTTTTTAAATTTAAAATGAAAATTTTTGGCGTTTGAAAAGGACAGGTGCGAAACGTATCGGTTAAAATGCCTCATGGCGCATGAGAGACATGTTTTATGTATACATTTCAAAGTATATGCTGAGAAATAATATAATGGTATTGAATCGTGCAAAACTGATACCCGCAGAGGGAAACTATCATCATAACAAAAGAGCACGGAAATAATAAATACAATGTACGGACGTGTAATTTCAGTGCATTATGATTCGATCCAACATTTTAAACCTATTGTTATATGTATTTTAAGTCTGAATTAAACTATGTATTAATGTAAACTTAAGTCTAATATGTTAACTTTTGCTATTACAATAGAATAACTGATTTAAGCAATCAAATACTACATATATTTGACATAATGTCTAAAATTTGAAAATAAATTATCATATTAAAAACCATTTAAGGGAAATATTGAAAAAAATTCATGACATTCATTGCCTATGAATATATATAGAACTTTTTTCAAAAAAATTCCCATCACGTTATTGTAACAAAATATACGTATAATACGTACTTTAAGTACAATATGTTCAAAATATAAGTACATTATATGACTATTCATTATTAGACGATACAATGAAAAATATTTGATTCAAAGTTCATTGAAACACTTATTTGAAGCGTTTGAATACCTTTTACAGCATGAGGAAGAACCAAAGGCCAATTTCAATTGACTATGTTCGATCTGATGGCATAAATTTAATTATCATGAGCATATTCACTTGCAACTTGTGCCTTTGATGCTTTCCTCTGCTGTAATAGTATTACATTCTAAGAGTATTAATGATTTCAATTTCCTATTTTAGTAATTCATTAAATATATTGAATTCAGTATTTTAATCACTTTTGGCTTTTCTTTCACATGTCAAACATTTAAAATATAACATTAATGATATTATAAAAAAAAGTATGGGCATAAATCCAAAGGTAAAGATATACCAATGAACAACTGATTGATCGTGGTACATTGATCGTGACATATTACTAATAGTAACTAATGGTAAATTCCTATTTTATTTGAATCAAAATTGAAAGTCATGGACATGCATGAAACACGCTATGTTTAGAATTAAGCATTTTATACGTTTAATCATTGTGTAAAATATTTAATTTATTAAATTGATGATGACCTTTGAATTGATTTATATCATTGTAATGTATCAATGCACTTTTGAAACTCAAATATTTTATAAAATAAATTGTTTTTTCTTTAATCATATTATTGTTTACTGTATATTGTTTACACTAATCTTTGAAATTTGTTCATTTTTTGCATTTAATTGCTAATTTTTGCCTAAAATTTAAATAAAAAATTTTAAAATTTAATTGAAACGTGAATTGCGATTACATTTTTCCATTGTTTATGACTGTTCCATTGTTAATTCACAGGATATGGAATCATGAGAAAAATGCTTAAAATCAATTGATATTCATTATGATTAAAGCATTAGAACATAACGAAAATTTAACAATAAATTCTTTACATTATTTTTGTTTAAATTTTATTATAATTTATAATTTTTAAATAAATGATTAATTATCATTGAAAAGTTTTGAATGAAAATTATTTTCGAAAATAATTTTTTAAAAAAATTTAAATACGGATTTGTGATTAAAGTGCATAAAAGCACAATAACCATGATATTGGAATAATAATAAAATATAACTATTATATTATTACACTATTATATGCTAAAAAATAAGAGCATAAAAAGCAATTTTAAAGAACAAAATGTACTAAATATGTTATGAGTGAACTTTTCTATGAAAAACTTTTGCGAAAATATAAAGAGAAATTATATATATTATATACATTATATAACACATTATAATGACATTATGTTATATAATAATACTAAAAATAAAGGAATTATTCAGTACAATATTAGTGATTAGTCATTTTTAGTCACTTTTAGGAAGTAAAATGTGCGGAGAATATACACGCATTCATATTATGCGTATAAAAACATATCTAAGGTGAGACTTACATATGTATATATATGTATATATACGTACCAATGTCTGAATGTCCGAAAATTAAAAAATGACGTCATATGTACGATATTATATAAAACACAATTATAGTGAATTGTACCGTAACCTTTTAATGTCATATAATAATAAATAATACATTTTTATGTATTAAATGTGACACCATATCTTATGAATATGCGGTTATTTTGTCACACGGACTTTTAAAGAATGTATGTAATGCATGTATATATATGTAAAAATGAACATTTTTCTAATTTATTTATGTCATAATGTCATTATAAAAATTTCTTTTAAAATGTTACGATACAATAATATAAATGAATATCTAAAGCTTTAGAAATCACTTTTCTATAAAAACACATTTAACTATAGTTAACAAAACACATATATAATTTGTTAATTATCGAATGTCATATCAGAATCACTAACTTTTGACTAAAGTTTAACGCTTCAATGGAATTACGTTTTTTACATTTAACAGATTTTTTAAAAATCAGTTTTTAACAATAAACATATATATTGACAAATATTTGCATATATTTACATATAAAATATATTATTTAATAATAAATATATATTTAAATAAAAATTAAATGAATCAAAAGTATGTCATTACCGTGAGCATTGATGAGCACATTGTTACTGATCATTGAGAGCATTAACGATATAAACATAATTATATTAATTATACTTTTATATGAACACATTTTTAAGTAAAAAGTTTGTCTTTTAATGAATGAAAAAATAATTATAAAAAAATATTATAAAATAAATTAAATAAAAAAATATTCACAAAAACTTTTATAAAAAATAAATGCGTAAAAATTTAAATAATAATGTTTTAATAAAACACAATCACATTCAATAAATAACAGTGAAAAGTTAATTTAAAACAATAATTTTAACATTTAAAACATAAGAGAATAGCATATCCAATAAAAGCATTGAAAATGACGAAAACGCTCATAATTCAAAAATCAAATGTCATTTACCGATGATCATCGTTTTAAATATGATCATAATGAATCCATTTAATTACAATGATATAAATACGTCGTTTATTTAGCGGCACATAAAAGAATCGAATATCAAATCCGTCGCCATATTACAGTTAAATATATTTTTAAAAAAATAAACTTTTATTATATCACAATGATCTTACACTGGAACCAAACGTAAGGACCCCATTGACGCGTCACCACGATCTATGTTCAAAATAAAGCATTCGCTATGCGCACACTCTCCCTATAGACACAAAACTAATATTACCTCTCATAGTTTAAAGGTAATTTACGACTCTGTTTCGTTCCAATGCGTAACACATGCGCACCTTTGCGTACCTTTGCGTTTCCATAGTAACCATTCCATTGAAATTGTTACGGAAAAAGTCCCCTTTGAAAAGGGGGGCTCATTCCTGTTCAGTTCAAAATCCATTCCAATATTTGAAGTGAATATTTACAGGAAAACCTCAAAAAGTCGGACAGTGTCAACAGCTATTGCTTAAAATAACTTTTGTATTGTATTGTATCACTTTAACATACAATTTGTGTGTCACAATGTTAATAAAAATTTTTATGAATGAAAAACTTTATTTTTTATCGCTTTTCCATCATTAACTATTAACTATAATAACATTTTACATTTTAAATAAATATATTTATTATAAAAGCAATAAATATAATTAAAAATATAATATAAAATAAAATAAATATTATACCGCATTAACAATAAAAATTCTAGGGTCAGGTTCAGGATTAAATTTTCTAATATATTTACTTATGATTACTTAACTTAACTCAAAATAATAATGCGCAAATATTTCGCAAATTATGCAGAGAATGTATTTTTCATAAAACTAATTGTGTCGATGGTGTATTCCTCACTAAAGTATCACATGACCCCTTTTTAAAGGGCTAAAAATAAATATTCATTTATTTTTTTTAACATTTTCATCAATTTTTTCATTGAGAATTTTTTCGGCAGAAATGTATTGTCATTTTTATAAAATGTACACATATATCACATATCCCATTATATATACGTTCATATATAAAGCATATAAATTAATCATTTTAAAATCTGTTAAAATTAGAAAAATCGGGTATTAATTAAGGATGTTTCAAAAATGTAATTTTCTTTTTCTGAGAATATAATGAAATTTTATTGATAAAATTAAAAACACATTCTAAATGTGTGTAAAAATCTCTAATTATATGTAAATTATCATTTTGAAAATAATATGACATTATGATACTAAAGATTATAATATATATAAAATAATATAAAACTCCATCCTTTCCCTTCCATGTTCTTTACAATTCCTATTTTTTCCTTTTCTATCTTTATCTGTTAATGGCTTAATTTTTAGTGCATGTATTTATGTGATAAAAAGTTATAGTGCGCTTATATCTTTAGGCAATATCTTTATATAGCGGTGAATAAAAGAAAATAATATATTTATATACCGTAAAGTAATTTCTTCATATAATTTAAATTATTATATTATAATAATATATTACGATTTTTCAATGAATTATTATATAATCATTAAAAACATTTAAATAAACATTATATAATCGTTTAATTGTCATTTATTTTAATTAAAAAATTTATTGAATTTTTTGTAAAATGATCGAAAAACATTTTATATTTAAATAATAAAATAATAAATTTATGTTTAGTTTAAATATACATTTTATCATTTAAAATTACTTCGCATTTACTCCGTCATGAACACCATCAGCATCATTGACATCATTGACAACATCATTGGCGACATCATTGACAGCATCTTCAGCATCATTAACATTATCATTGACATTATCCTCAGCATATTCATCGTCTTCATCATCGTCATCATCTCCCGGCACTTCTTCTTTTTCACGTTCCAATTGTTCGAGTTTTTTCGCTAATTCTGCCTCATCAATGTCAGTGACAACTTTCGGCTGTAATAGTAAATAGTAAATAGTATACAACAGGCATAAAATTGCAATTCTTAATCATTACAATGATTTGCGTCTATTAATTTTATTGTAATTCAATTGATAAATGACGAACAATTAGTTTGTGTTAAATTAATAAAATGATCGAATTTATCAATTTAATTACAACGGTATTCAATAGATGCAGATTATTATATAATATAAATTTACAGCCGTTTGAATGTTGAAAATGCCGCCGGCATTTTTTATATTATTTTCGATTTTAGATAATGCGTCTTTTAGCGTTTCTAAGCCTTTTTCTTTGTCCATTGTTGTCGTGGTCACCACATACAATGGCGGCGCAATTAAATTGATTTTTATGGGCATATCTTCGGTCGAACATTCAATTCCGACTCTTAATGCATTTTTCACCGCATCAATTCCTTCGTACGCACAGCATCCGACTTCGATATCGGCTCTTAATTTAACCGCCTGTGGCATGAGACGACGCTTAATATGTGTCAAAAGCATGTCTTTCGTTTTATCATCCAAATTACACTCATCCAAAACTGAAGGATCACTAATTTTTAATATAAATAAAAACAAATTATGTCTTTCATTTCAATATTTTTAAGTTAATACTATTAATGCAATGAAAAGATATTCTTTAAAATTAAATGTAAACATATTTTTTAAAAAATATAATAAATTCTGAAACTTTATTATTTTGCAGCATAATCCTAAAGTATATTATGCATCGTGTGATTACTTCATATCGAAGCTATAAAACGAGGCTAATATGTTGGCATATGTGAAGTGCAACACGATAGAACTTCGATATAAAGTAATCACACGATATATGAAACATAAGAATTTTTATAATTTAAATGATCATTCTCTATTATAACCGATATTTCGATATATCAGAAATGTCAACAGATAATTTTATAAAAATAAGTTTTAAATATGCACAGATTAATGTGCGAAATGTGAAAAGAAATATCACCATAGTAAGATATGTCATACTTTACTGCGTGTTTAAAGACATCATAAGACGATGCCTGTTTCTTCATTTTCTCATCGAAATACCACGCTGTCTTTTTGTAGAGATCCTCCAATTTACGATCGTTATATGAGAGCAGTTCCGCGACATGACGCAAGATACTGTTCACCTAAAATCATACATCATTTATTTATTAGAAATGCATTAATGGTCCAATACACCGCTGTGTAATTATATCTTTTTTTTTGTAATTCTATTTATGACCTCCGAATGGTTTGGGATTAAATGTCATCATTATGATGTCATTTGGCAATTGCATTACAAAAGAGGCATTCGATAAATACACAGTGCTGTAATAACTGTTAACTTAAAACGAATGAAATAAATGGTAATTACAGCCTTTGCTTTTGCGAATTTCTCCTCACATCGGACGATATCTTCGGGTGAAACACGTCTTTTGGATAAATCGATGTATCCTTTGTCTTTATCGACACGAATCACGACGACACATTCATTACGTCCGACTCTTATCAGTTTGTTAATTGACCGTATTCGACGCCGCGATAATTCAGATAAAAGTATCATCCCTTTAATTATCAAAAATGATTAATATGTTATTTTTAAGAATTAATATTCAAATAAAGACCTTCGATATTATTATATTCGAGTAAATGAACATATGCGCCCATTTCGGCGATGGATCGTACATTAACCATGACCACATCTTCCACCTCTGGGAACTTCTGATTATAGAACCGACACGTGAGAGGCATTGTGATGTTTTTATGTTTTTTCACAAAATAATGATGAAATTAAATACCGAAATTACTTTAAAAATACGTTTATAAACAAAGATGTCACCATTACATTAGGAAAACGTGGACATGGCATGTGATGAAACCGGTCCATTCACATTCATTTCATGTATTTACATAATCATATAAACGTCATCCATGAAATGGTCCCTTTTTATATATAACATAAGGATTGATTCATATTATAAACATTATAAAATTGTTTCATATTTAAATGTATAAAAAGTGTTAATACATTTAACACAATTATTTTATATGATATAAAATATTTACAGAAATTATTCGCATTTTTATTTTATGTAATTTTATATTATAAAATTATATGAATAAATTTGAGGTAAAATATGTAATCATTTATCAAAAATCAGAGATTAAACTGAAGATACATTTATGTGAATTTTTAGTTTTATGACTTTATCTGAGTCATAATTCGTAAATAAATTTTATCCCAAAGAGCAAAGTCCATAACGTTTAGAATATAATGTATACATATCGAATGTCCGCTCAAATTAGGGTCTTTCGGTATTTTTGAACCAAAATTAATGTCATTATTATTAGAGATAAAATAATTAAAATATATCCGTATCTATTGAAATGATGATGATTTATGCCAAAAAATTTTGTGAAACATTTTATGGACACATTATTTGACACACTATTGGATTTCGCCATTTAATTTAGAGTCTAAACTTTAGACTAAAGTTTAAACCAAACTTTAGAATAATGTTTATGTCATTTTATTATATTTTTAATTATTAATTATCATATAATAATTTTACATTAATATTTAACGATTATTATTATGGAAATTATTAATTTCTAAAATGTGCAAAATAATCATTTAAATAAATTATAACGGTATAATGGTATGAGACCATAGACGACACAAAATTTTATTAAATTATATTTTAAGATTAAAGCAGAGTCTTAATTATAATATTATAAACGTATAAAAATATATTTTTGATTTAAACATATGTGTTTATATGCCGCACATATACTGTGTTTGAAAAATGAACGATGATAAAAGATCGCGATTATTCTTACGTATAATAATATTATATGTAAACTAAAAAATGCTTTTTTATCATTTTCTCTATGAATAGAATAGGATTTTGTTTATATGTTATTTTCATATTCAAAATAACAATATAAAGCTAATAATAGTACTAAAAAGTAATAAAAAGCTAAAGTGTCGGAATGAAGAAACTTCCCTTTTGAAGAGGTTTCCGTCTTTTAGAGGGTTAAATGTATTCTCTGATTTGTATGCTCTGAAATATATTATTTTTATATTAAAAGTAAATTTTAAGATATTAATTGAAAAATTAATGATTGAAAATGGCGATGCGATTATTCGAAAGTGCAAATCATGCGTCTCTTTACGCGAAGTTTCGTCCGTCACCGCCTAAACTATTGATTGACACGATTTTAGATTATCTCAAAGAATATATACCGCAAAATGAATGGGAAACGGCTGCAGATGTCGGATGCGGCACGGGACAATGCACCACTCTTTTGGGCCCATATTTTAATCATGTCTATGGATTTGATGTTAGTGATGCTCAGATTAATGAAGCGATTAAAGGAAATAAATGTCAGAATATTACTTTTAAAGTGAGTTTCTCATTCTCATAACTCACTTTTTAGACAATAATTATCATAATAATTATTATAATTCATTTTTGTCATATATAATAAT
>JAQIXB010000195.1:0-23004 GCA_034697405.1 Mesoplophora pulchra | reverse complement strand
TTTATTTTTCATTTATTTTACTCTTTTTTCTTTAATATATATATATACATATACCATTACTTAACTATAAAAGTTTATGCACACTCTAAAATTCTATTAAATTTATTATTATTCACTTTTAATTAAAATTATAAAATAATTTCTTTAATTAATTTGCAATTTAAATATTTCTCAGTCTTTTACTATACACATACCCATACGCTCATATTAAAAGCATACTAAACCCATACCCATAAAAATTATTAATTTTTATCATTATTATTATTATATTATTATATTATTAAAATAACAATAAAAGTGTGTCAAAAACGCGGTAAAATAATCATTTTGTATTATAAAATACAAAAAATTAATATATATTAAAATATTATATTTTATATTATATAATATATAAGCACATGTATGTGTATATTTAAAATATATATGTATATATTTTAAATATATATATGTTTTATAATAAATAAATGTAAAATAAATAATTAATTAAAATAAATAATTTATATCATTAATGACCTCACCTCTGTTAATGTTTAAGTGATTTGTTACGGCATTTTAATGCTCAAATTTGAGGCACATTCAGTTATTCATTCATTCATTGATTCCATTTTCTCATTTTAATAATATATTTAAATGTATTATTTATATTTATATATTATATTTTATAAAATATAATATATAATAATAATTAAATAATTTTATGATTTTATTTTAAATCTAAATATATAATGCTCAAAAAATTGAGGTCTTAAAACGTATTATTAATTCATAATCAAAAAGAATATACATATATATTTATTTTATTTATTTTTTAATTTTAATATATTAAAATACATAATTAATATTTTAGAATTTATAAATTATAAATCACGTGTTTTTTTATTGAATTTTTTAAAAGAAAAATACGAAATCATTTAACATTATAATTTTAATATTTACAAAATCATTGTAAAAATTGCAATGAAAACATAGTGAATGCGCATGCGTATAATCGCTATGAATGTTTAAATCACAAATATCGTGTGTCACATGTGAGTATCGCGCGAATTTTTTACTTTCACTGTTATCATATATGTATATGTATATCCAATCTATAGATACATTATGCTCATTGTGTACTATTTGTGTACTATAACTATGTATGAATTACTTTCTATTACTATGATAATGGATATTTATATATCATATATTAAATGATCATCTCTATTATCATCACAAATACATAATGTTATGTAATCATATATAATACATTATCAAACATTATATAATATAATAAATTTGTGTTTAAATTAATGAAATGAAATAATGAATATGAAATTCACACGTAAAAAGGTATCGTTTTATATGATTCAATATATAATCATAGTTTTTTAAGTTTTTGTTTATGTTTATGTTTATCTTTTAAAATATCATTTTAATTAAATTCTCATTTTTTATTTATTTTTTTAACATTTTAATTATCATTTAAAAAACGCTTTTAATATATATTCATTATTATTATATATTATTTTAATATAAAAATTATATTTTCATTATAATATTGAATATTAAATTATATTTTTATTATTTATTTATACGTAATATCGATATTCAGAAAATGGTACATTTATTCATTGATTTATTTTTTGTAATTTTATTTTTAAAAAAATACTAAAATTAATACTAAAATATAATGAAAAATTAGATTTTTATGATTATTTTTGAGTTTTAAATTTTTAATTCTTTTTTCAGCATTAACCTATACTAAAACACTATTTAAGCTGTGAACATGTATGTTAACTAAACACTTCAATTATAGAATTTATAAGTTTTTTTAGTTTTATTATAGTGCTAGTATTTGCTAGTATTTGAGGAAAGTGTAAATGTTAAGTAACTAAACATGCAATAAATAATATACATGTACATTATGTTTGATTTGAATTTTAATCACGGGAATAATTATCAAATAAATACTAAAAAATTAAGAGTCATGATTTTTTTAAAAATATTAAATATTAATATTAATATTATAAAAGAATTTTTTATTTTTATTTTAAAATAAAAAAATGTTTTGTATTAAATTGCAAATGCTATATTATGGCATAATATTATTGAGCGTATAATGAAATGAAATTTACGAATAAATAAATAAATAAATAAATAATACGTTTTTAGGTGTGAATGTTCTTTAATTCTTTCATTATTTTATAATGTAATAAAATGATCCGTAATTATATATGTAAAGCATTGTTTTAGTGGTTTTAGTGTGAGAAAAGTTTACGTGCATTTAAAGCGGTATATATAGCAATTGGTAGAGCATAGGAATAGCAAAGGAATAGCATAGGTATAGCATGGATACATGTATCTAGTTATTAGCATAGGTTAATAGTTGAGTTTAAAAAAAGTATCACACAATAACAATACACTACAATACTGCCGTCTATAATCTGTATTAAGCATACATTTAATCATTAAAACATTAATTTCAATGTGATTCATTAGAATATAGTGTAATATTAGAACATACGTATGATGTACGCGCGTGCGAAACACGCGATGAGTTTAAAAAATGCGTAAAATAAGTCTCAGAGGGCAGTAATGCAGTGGATAGTGACACGCTTTAGTACATTTGCTAGTAAATGTAGTAAATGGAAAGCGGTCCAAAAAAAGTTTATTGTGTGTTATACAGTGAAAGGGGCGTACGTATACACGGTGCAAACTCAATAGTGAGAGATGCGTTCGGCATTAGTATCGTATCCCAATGGTGGTTCCTATGGATGTATCGATTTTTTCATAAATTTTTGAAATGAGTAACTCTGACCATAACTACTAAAGGCGATTTCCATCTCTGTTACGCGAGTGAAAAACACTCACAAAAATGGCTGCTTAAGAGAGGTTGCATAGTGTTGTAATGTCCACTAGTGTCTACTAGAGCCGAACACATTGCATCTTTAATGTAAGTCTCGCATTTTTAATTCACTTTTTATCACTCAAAAATTACCATTAACCAAATGCTGCGATTATTATACGCATATACTTTTATACCGCTGTTTATTTATGCTTTTGATTTATTGTGTATGTGTGTGATGTATACATACATACATTGATAGATATATCTATGTGTGTCTATGTATGAGAGCATTGGCGTATTTAGAATATTATGATGATAATAGACACTCGACTTTTGTATACTATTATTTCACACAAATTATTTACGTTTTCTAAATACATACATACGTACGTATCTTTATTCATAACGGCATTTCTGAGTGCACTAAAACTTTTTTATATCATAAATGATGAGTAATTTTTTATAATTCATATATTCATATATTTAAAAATTTCTAATTTTATGACGATATTTTTTCTTTAAATTTGGGACTATCCCTGTTTATTAATGAATTCTATTTTATTACCATATATAGAATATATTATTGAATATTAAATTTATTGTTTTTTGCCTCTACTTTTTAATGCTATATATAAGCATACTAGTGTATTCTTATATACTAGTGCACACATATACATGCTCTCATATACTACTATATATATAAATATATATATATTCCACGAAAATATACTTAAAAAAATAATAATAAAACGTCGGAATTTATTGGTTGATATTGGAAACAGAGTCAAACACGTATCACTGTAATAATTTATAGTTATACTGTATCTTTATATATATATACATATATAACTATATAGTATAAGGATAGATATATAATATATATATATATAAATATACTATATAACTTTTTTGCTTTCTTTATATTGGTACATACTAACTAATAATGGTACACGATAGAAAATAGAGTATATACGATACATCTAAAACATATCCTACTTTTTTCATATATAAATCGTTTCCCGAATCCCTGTGAGGTTCACAATATCTCTTATGTACTCTGTACTATGTACTACTAGTGAATGTACCAATGCTTCCATACATTATATCTTAAAAGAGTTTTCAGTAAGAAACTTCTAAAGTTAGTTCTGTATTTTATTAGTGTTTTAATACTAATATACGCACTGATACTAGCGTTGAATCAAATATACACACCATCATTGATGTGGCTTCATCCGTATTGCATTTTTATACCCATTATTATATATGTTTATATATTATTATATTATATATATTTTATACATTTTCAAATGTATGTTTTTTACTGTGATAATCATTATTATTATTTTTATTATTATCTTAAAATTGATATGATAACGATATTATTATATATCATTTGTTTAGGACATTATAATGATGATTCTCATACTTTCATTTTCATTCATTTTCATTCATTCATTTATTCATTTATTATTAATTGTAACTTTACTCTACATTTAGTATCACTATACATGTATTACTATTTTTTACATAATATTACATGTGATATATTATATGTATCAAAATATATAGACATTCATATAAATACAGAGTGTCAAATTCTGTAAATACTTTGAATTTTAAATGTGATAAATGCAATATAAATATTATTGTTTCATTTAAGTTTAACTTTGAAAAACTAATCTTATACTAGTGAATGTTAAGATGTATGTTAAACAAGTTGTGTAAGAATCTAGTTGGGAGGGGGTATACTAAAGAAAGTAGAAGCACGGCCAATTCAGCAGAGGATGTCAATGTTAATGTTATCACTTTATTTATATGTTAATGCTAATATGTTATACTGTATTTTCATCGGCTAATTTTTGTTGTTTCATGCTTAATATATATATACGGTATATATTTATGTATTTTTTATTTATCTACTAGTTTTGAAAAATGTTACCAAATATTACATTTACAATACTATAAAGTATACTATGCTAATGTTAGTTAATATTATATATATTTATATATTTGAAATGTTTGCATTATGGTGCTTTATTGTTTTAGGGCTTTTAGAATAAAGAAGACGTGTTTATAGCTGAAAAGCATCAGCAGCCTCATCCCTCATCCATCAGTAACAACATTAAAAGCCATTCATATTCATATACAATATATTGGAAAAGAAAAGCAAAAATCAAAACTTTTTTTAAGTTTTTTCCCCATTATTTTACATTCATTCGAATATTATCACATTATAATATTATTATATTCAATACACATTTTGATATATTTCACAATAATTATTAATTTATTTGATAAATATACGAATATATATATTTAAAAAATAATATATAATTGATATAAATATATATATATTAATATATTGATAAAAATCAAAATTAAAAGAAACAATTATTATATTATAAAAGTTATTACATTAAAGTATAAAATTAATATAAAAAATCAAAAGAACTAAAATATTAAAGTTTAAAATGGTGTTAAATCATTACATAATGTGATGATATAATGAACTCACCAATAGTGAGCGCGGATATTTCGGTCAAAAAGAGTACGGGTATTACAACGAATCTGAACCGAGATAGCACTAGCACTAGTACTATTACCAATAAAAGTCAATACTATCATCATGAAAACACTGACCATGATGATGATGACGGACATAGTGACATGGATGATGTCACATCGTCAAATGCCAATTTTGAGAATTGTCACAATGCTGAGACTATTGCATCGATGCCATTATCAGAGGCCACATGTTCAATGGTCATTGCGGTCTCTGAAGAGCCGCGCGCAAAGAAAAGCCGTAAACAGAGTAATCCCGTCAGATATGGACAAAGCACACATCAGACATCACTGCTTCCAATGGAACTCGACGATGATGATGTGCCTGAAGATGATGCCGATGACGACGATGACGAGAGTCTGGTCGCTGCGGGACTACGGGTCGCTGAAGAGTTACAGCGCCCGGGAAGTTTCGGGTCCTCTGACGATCTCTTAGACGCTGACGATGACGAATTAGACGATGACAAACCTCTGGATTTAGACCGAAGAAAGTTCATTGATAATAGCATTAGCTCTGTGATGAACTTTCACAGAAACAAATACCAATACTTCTGTCCCCATTGCTCATGTCCCTTTTCCTCCGATGATGACTTAAGATGTCATATTGAAGAGGAACACGTGCAAAAGCTTTTAGAGCGACAATTGTTTCATCATCAGCAACAATTATCTAACGCTATAACTAAAGGCACCTCTAATGGCCCCACACAATTGATCCGAACGTCATCCGGTGATATGCAAATCGCGTTACCGATGAGCAAATTTGATCATAGGCTATCGAATAAGTCGCGAAGCGGCGGATCAGCCGCTAGTGGAAGCGGTAGTATCTCGAGTGAGAGCAGCAATAACACTCCGCTTCAATCGCCATTGGGACCTCATGATCGTAAATCGTACGAAGGATTACATCATCATGGGTCCAGTGATCATAATGCCAAAGATTTCTCGAATTTCCTTCCGTTTCAACCGTTACTTCCGAATATCCCGAATATTCCCCCATTAATACCGTTTAGTCAATCGGGCACTGATGGAAAAGTTCCCACATCATCTTCATCCGGCGGACAGCCTATGCCATTGGCCATGTTTCCTAATCCGATGGCGCCATTCCTTTTTCCGGTTCTTCCCGGTCATGGAAGCGCGGGTCCGGGCGGATGCAGTGCAATGCCCAACGGTGGTCCACCGGTGAACTCTGCGGGAGTACGTATATTCAACCCCGAAGCTTATTGTGAGTTATGTAATAAAGAATTTTGTAATAAATATTTCCTAAAGACTCATAAAGCCAATAAACATGGTATATACACCATGGACACTATCGTTGGACCGTCACAGTCACCTTTTAATGGACCCTTTTTCCCGACGCCTATGCCTGGAAACGTATCGAATCCTCAGGCGGCGGCGGCGGCGGCAGCGGCCATTCAAATGCAACAATTACTTTCCGTCGGCGCTGCGACGGGCACTGTCTCAGGACTATCCTCTGAATCACCGTCACTCACGCACGGAATGAAACCATCGGCGATGATAAATCTCGAATCATATTGCGAAATATGTCAAAAGGAATTTTGTAATAAATACTTTCTTAAGAAACATAAGCAAAAGATCCACGGAATCATTGACCCGACACATCAGAGTTCCTCAGCATCTCCCGGCAGTAGTCACAGTAATGAGCCTCAGAATAAAACGAATTCACCATCACCATCGCCATCAGTCACTTCGATCACGTCCATGCCCATAATGTCTTCGGTGATCGTATCGTCATCATCTTTACCGATGACATCCAATGCTATGACGATGATAGCGGAGAGAGCGTCATCAACGCCCGGACGTGGATCCACGCCTCAGACACCACAAACGGTGAGCGTAACGATAAATTCCCCGTCATTAATCGCGGCGCAGAGCCAAATGCACGCGCAATTACAAAGTCAAATGCACGCGCAAATGCAAAATCAAAACCAAAATCAAATGCCATTATCATGTGAGATATGTAAAGAGGAATTTCCGAATATGGTCATTCTTCAGACGCACCGTTTTACCGCTCATGGTCCTCCGACGTCTTTAGGCGCGATCATTCCTGTCAATGTCAGTGTTAACGCTACGAATGCACAGCTGCAAAATATAGTCACCATGACACAGGCAATGACCGGTGACCATTCACCTCAGGCATTGATCAATAAACCTGTTATTATGCCACCGGTATCTATGGCCATTTCATTGCCCGAAATTAATTCCATATTTACACCGGAAAAGTTACGGGAAATGGGGGTGCTTAACGCTGACGCTTTCTGCGAAATATGCTGCAAAGAGTTTTGTAATAAATACTTTCTTCGCACTCATAAAATGAATAAACATGGTATTGGTCATGATGGCACTTCGTCCACTAAATCCAATAGTGGTCAAATGGCAGATAAAGACGATAGTAGTAACATGTCTCCTAAAAGTAGTAATGATGACTCTATACTGGAACCGGGACAGAGGGATCCCGCCTCTTATTTCAATTGCGGCGCCGATTTTTTTAGTGCAATAAGTAATATGACCGCGGCACACGCTGACCAATTGTGTGACATTTGTAATCGGCCATTCGCTAGTAATTACTTACTAAAAATGCATAAATTCTACTCTCATAACATACCATACATAAAGGAAGAGGATATAAGAAAGTCCATGTCTTCACCCGGCGCCGGCAGCGAAGTTCCTAATGATAACAATAATAATATCGATGCCAATTCCAATAGCAATGCAATTGGGAAAGTTCCTTGTGATTCACTAGTAATGAATCAGGGCCAAAACCACAATAATATAGCTCAAATGCAAATGGCACGTCCTAATAGTAACAATGATAATTCGGGTATGGAACAGGCGATGCTAAGCCCCACAGATCAGGCATCTCAGGACCTGCAAAAGCTGCAGACTATGATCAAAGAGCTTAATTCATCAGCATTTTTGGAACGATCAATGTGTACCTTATGTCAACAGGAATTTGATAATAAATACTTTTTACGCGTGCATATGATGAACGATCATGGGATAATTCCATCGGATGATGGTTCACCGATGGATTCTGTAACATTCATGAGGACACTTTTTGATCCGTCGCGAATGATGTTTCCATCCGGAGCCGGAACAGGATCTGCATCTCAACAGAGTAATGACTCTGATTTGTATTGTGAGATGTGCCAAAAGGAGTTTTGCAGTAAATACTTTCTAAGGACGCACCGACAGAATGTTCACGGCATTTTCGATCCGCCGTCACCCGATTCGACACCACCGATGTTTACATCGCAATCACCGCAGTCATTGTCTCAAAGGAAATCATCATGTGACGAACAAATCGGTCCCATAAATCTCCACGTGACACCGAAGAATAAAGCACAATCAGTGACACCATTGTCATGTAAAACATCGACACCTGTGCCATCGGCAATGATGTCCTCAGACGGGAAACCGCGTAATGTCACGGGACGCAATTACTGTAACATTTGTAATAAAGAATTATGTAATAAGTATTTCATGAAAACGCATATGCTCAAAATGCACGGCATTAACATAGATGAGCATCCCGCTGAAGCTGCTTCGAGCAGTACCATCGGAGGTGTCACGTGTGACATATGTCAGAAGGAATTATGCAGTAAATACTTCTTAAAAGTCCATAAACAAAATACTCACGGTATTTACGAAGAGCCCCCACAACCAAAAGAGCCGCGTAACAGCATCAGCGGCGATCATTCCGGGAATAGTTCACAATCGGAGCGTGATTCTCAAGCGATACACGGCATTGACCCGAACGATACAAATAACCGTTATTTTAGTCATTATACTGAAGTATGTCCACTCTGTGAGAGGAGATTCAAAAGCATCAAATGGCTCAAAACACACATGTTTAATGACCATAGTGACATCGTTGCGATGCGACCGCAGGATCTAAGTATGCCTTCAAACATGGCACTATCCCCTATTATATCACCGGATATGGGCAGATTATGCATTTTGTGCGGTCAGTCATTTTCCGATAGAGTCGCATTACACATACATTTAGTTAAAGAGCATCGAACGACAAATGACGAACTGAACACGATGACCCCTATGAAAGGACCGTTACAACCGACGGACCTTTCGCCATTGAGTATGGAACGACCTCAATCATTGACACCATCAGTTCAGAATATGCCATTATCATTGCAAATGTCACGAATCAATGGGACGATATCACCGAACACCGTCGCTAATAACAATAACAGTAATAACAATAATTACAATAATAATATCAATAATAATAAAATGAATAATAATAATCAAATTTCAAACAATTGTATCAATAATGTTAATAATAATAATAATAATAATATTAATAACAATAATAACATTATTTTAAACTCTGCTAATATTGTAACGACGGCTATTACCACATCACATAGTAACATGACAATGACCAACAGTATTGTAATACCGAATTCATCAGAATCTATCAGTATAAACAGCATCAACAGTATAAACAGTGGAAAATCAGAGAATTCGCGATCGCCCATTATCATACTGCCATCGGTGACCAAAACGAGTACACTATCGTCGGGTCATTCGATGCCTATAGTAAAGCGTACCGGGAGTGGGACACGCATTTATCAGTGTTCATACTGTAATTATTCCACACGATGGTTATCGAATTTATATGCACACGAAAAGCGTCACAACAGAATCAATACGGAAATTGATAAGAAATTCGTGTGTCGGATCTGTCATCGCGCGTATCGCTATAATCATTCGCTTCAGCGTCATCTCCACAGTCATCGAAACTCCGGACTCAACACCCGTGATGTGAATTCCATGGCCCTAATGACGTCATCGTCGGGAAAAGGATTACTATCGTCAGGAAAGAGTTCATCTGCGGATAAATTAACATCGATCGATGCGAAATTCCCGCGGTTATTCCCCTCCGGAGCCTCTCATCTCACGCATCAAAGAACCGACACTATGACCGGAGGCACCCGAAAAGTGAAACGATACCGATGCTCCAAATGTAATCGCAAATTCCGCACCCGTGACCTGTGTTTGGCGCACATTCGCGCTTTACACAGTTATTCGCGTCGTATTATACTATCATCAAATTCATCATCATTAACAAAGAATGCTCCAAAGGTATGTAAATGTATTTACTGCGGTTTTGTGACACGAAATTACACCATTCTCAAAATACATATCACTAAAAATCACCATAAACTAATTAATGACACATCTCATGCCACTAATATAACACAAATGACCATTACAAAAGAACCACTGACATCACCGCTAAATTTGCATCTGCAAAACCCTCCCGAAGAATCGGCATTGTCTTTAGTGACAACGAATAAGGCAATGGTCAATACGAAATGTCCATCGGATTCGCAAAGTGAAAATAGCTCAAGAAGTAGTTCACCACAGTCATTCCCGACGGGACATCAGTTGCAATTAGCGGCTGCGGCAGCGGCCGCCTCACAACAGGCGCAACTCCCGATGACCTATGCCATGCCCCGTCATTCACCAAACACAGGGTCATTCATAATGCAGCCGTTCCTTATAACGCAACCGAATACCGAAGGGACAATAGAGAGTGACACTTTTGTGCCATCATTGGTGTATCTTCCGGTGGCGCATAAAGTGCTAACACCGGTGAGGGTCGCGTTTCAATTAACGCCCGCGTAAAACATCGCCATAAACATTAATCAATATTCATACGTATATATATATATATATAATAATATATAATTTCATATAAAATACAATTAATGGCGACATATTTAGCGGTGATGTACATGTGGCAATTGACATAACGTAACAATACATTATGTAATATTATTGTGTTTTCCCTTTTAATTTTTAATAATTAATAATGATAAATAATGGTTATTAATAATTTGGATTTATCAATTATCCGATTATCCGATTATGATAATCCAATAGTGATGATACTATAATCAAAATCAATTATTAATGCATTCCCTTTCGCTTCTTAAAGACATTTGACATTTGATCTCAATATATTGCGCATACAAAAACATATTAACTATTTGTGGCTTAATTATTATTAATTTATTTCAAATTTTACATAAAAAATAATTAATTTATAAATACTATAATTTTACAAAATATAACTTCGGGTGATACATTAAAGGAAATGATGACTTTTTTGAGGCAGATTTTGATGATGATAATGCACAAAATCAAAAATACATTTTTTACATTAAATTATATATATATAAATATATAATTATTATATTTTATTATAAAAAATATGTAATATATAAATATAATGGAGATTTTTATAATAATTATATAATAATATAAATTATAAATTTTCCTCACAAATAATAGTCATCGATGCCTTTTTAATCACTCTGAGTACAAAAGGAGTGTATTATATCAAAAAACAATTAATTAATTAATTAATTAATTATTAAAATTTAATTAATTAATAACTAAAATATAATAATAATTTTTACATATTAATTGAGCCAAAATCAAACGCTTTTAACTTTTTTCAAATGCACAATGATACACTGAAATATTAAACGTCCAAAAATAGTAATTATAATATACATTTATAATTATAAAATTCTATTAAATTATTAATTATTATTAATAATAATAAAAACGGAGATATTAATTTTTATATTTATTATTATTATTAATATAATCGAATCAATGATTAAATACGCAGAATCAAAATGAAAAGAGTTTTATTAATTAATGGTGTGATTATGATATATTATATTAAAGGATAAATGAGAGTTTACCTCAAATAGTTTATTGTACACTATTATTATATGAAAATATACTATAAATGTACATTCATTGAAAAAAACATAATGATGTAAAAAGCTATGATGATGATTCAAATGAAATTATCTTATAAATGCTGTCCCTTTTTATATTATTATTAACTATTAATACATTATGTATTAGTTATAAATGTATATAACTTTATACTTATACTATATGTGTATACGAATATTACACAAAACTTTGATATGGGAATAAATATATGTTATGTTATATCCATGCTATACATACATAGTACATAGTGTATATATACTATGTGTGTATACTAGTGTATATACTAGACACAAAAATATTGTAAATATTAAGGAGATATTTATTCCCACACGGATTTGCGGAATGAGAGAGGAATGGGCTCTTTTATACCATTTACGAATAAATACTCTCTCTGTTGAGTTAAGTTAATAATAATTTAATAGCATAAAATAGTATAACAGAATAGACACAGAATGGGTAATACTAATTCATGAACCCAATGCTATTATACCTATTAATTAATGATGCTTTTATTTAATGCCCCTTTTTATTGTTACTTTTTTCATATGCTTCAAAATTAAGGATAAATGCTCTTTTTGCTCATTATAGCACATTACTAGCATATTCACTAGTAAAAGTTAATTCCATGTAAATGCGTATTTATATGCATTTCAATGCATTTTCAAATTAATTAATAAATTACCATTATAATTCACTATTATTTAGATAATAAATTTAATATAAACATTTAATTTATAATTATATTTTTTTAAAAAATCTAAAGAATGATTTTAAATAAATTAATTTATATTTTTGACAAAAATCTATTTTCCTCATTTTACATCATTAGTTATTATGCCATTATATTGTATTTATGGTGATGTACTAATAAAACGAACTAATATAAGAACAGAATATATATACATTTTAACAATATGCAGACAGTCATATACTCTAACATATTATCGGCCTCTTTATTGTGGTACATACACACGTAGAGTAAAGCACTATAGAAACTATGAGACACCACACCAATCAGTCATTTACAAAGCAATTATCTCGTACATGAATGTCACTATTCGCTATGTACTACTAGTATATGAACGGCTATTACGTTATTATTATTATTATTATTATTATTATTATTATTATTATTATTATTGAGTGGCATTTGGTCGGTCTCATATATAAATAACTGATATTATAATATCCTAATCCCAATGATGAAGAGGCCATGTTTATGCAATGATTTTTTCATAGTGAATACAACTAGCACTAGTATACATGTACTTCATTCCCTTTTATTATTACTATTGCCACATGTTTCTTATGACTGTGTCTGAGTATTTGATTGTGTTATATCTTTTCCTTATTAAGGTCTTTACTATGTGTGTGTATGTGTACTATTCCATGTCTTAACTGTCCTTTGACGTAATTCTTACATTATATTGCCATTGACCCTGAAATGTGCCGTTTGATCCCAATTACCTTAATATTGGTCTGTTCTTAGCCTTTGAGATTCAATAGCATCATATACTTTTCAAGAGCATGATTAGAATCGAATTAACTTAAGACGCTCATTAATGACCATCACTGTACAACACATTAACTAAAGAAATAATGTTCACAATTACATGACATTCGCCTCTTTTATTTACAAATTCACTATCCTCATATTATATGCCACAATTTAATCGCAAAATTAATAATTATTTATATTAAAGTTTAACATTGACATTGTCATGTAAATTATCAAAATTTTATTAAAAAAAGAGGGCTCTAAACATATATAAAATATAACAATGACCGGATTTTCATTTCGAATTTTTTATTATTTTCCCCATGATTTTCCATTCTCTGCTCAAAAAGTAAACATTTTGAGGCGAAAGATAATAAACGCTTAAAATAAATACAAAAAATGTTCGAAACTTTTAAATGATCATTTTGAAGGGCCCCTTTTTAAAGGGGGCTTTTAACTTTGGGCTAAAATTTCGTGGATTTAGTGCTGTAATGTTTATTCAATGGTATCATTCTTTAGTACCGTCATTATATAAACTTTACATTGTACGTGCTTATGTCGGTCGTGCAAAAAAATCCATTTCCTTTAAAAGAGTGTGTGCGTATATGTACATAGACACAGTGTAACTGTCCATTGTGATATACTATAAAACGGTCTAAAAAATAAATTATCACATATTAGTTTTTTCATTTTAAATCGGCTCTTTGCTAATGGCATCGGACATTTCTTTATGTCATCTGCGCTTTGACATCATTTCGCATTAAACTTTAGTCCGCATATATTTTTTGGTTTTATTTTCAGACACAGTTTGTAAACGCTATAATATACTAATACTATAATATACTAACATATACTAACACATAGTAATTCACATAACTATTAGCACATAGTATGAGTCATTTTAAAATTGGTGCTGTAATTTTATGATGTGAGGGATATGTCCAAAAAAAGGAGCTGAACAAAATCATGGCATTTTATGGCATTTTTCCCGATTTTTACGTTCATTCAAATATGTACGTTAAAATAAAATATATAAAAAAAAACGTAAAAATAATAGTTAACAGTAATGCGATGTTTCGTATATTTATATTGAATAAACTAAAGCTAACTATGGTAATACCCTGATATTAAAAGGAAAATAGTCATGTTTAGAAAAATGAAATTTTTCACTAAAATGCGAATATGTATAGAGAGGGGGTGTCCATTCACAGGGAGGATATGTAATAATACTAAAGGAACAGTATACTTTTGGGGATGGAAATTTACCAATGGACAGATGCATGATACGAGAAAATGTTACGCATCATTTAAACATATTTTTCATTTTTATATCATATTAATGTTAATGCAGTTTTACGATGAAATAAATTTTAGTTCAGAATCACTTTCATTGTCACGTGCATATGTCAATTTAACATTTAAAAATATGTAAATTTTCAATTTATTTCTTTAACAATAAAATACAATAATATACTTTACATAAACTATACACATGCTTTAGTAATAATATAAATGTATGGCCATACACGGAATGAAATAACATTTGAATTAAACGATGGTACTCTCACGTAATAATAAATTTTTAACATTAATTAAATACTTAAATATTATAATATTATGATTAATATTATAATATTCATTATGAGGATATAATCTTAATTTATGTTTTAACATATTTTTTTTATTAAAATCAACACATGCGAATATTGTAAATGATTTACTTATTTTATTGCATTAATACCATTGTTAAGGATAAATGAGAGTTCCGTGTTTGAGAATTGACATCACTTTTACTTTAATGTCCATTCCTAAGGTAAGGGTCAGTGTTATGTTAAAAGAGAAAATAAAAAATTAATACATTAACAGCACTAAAGAGACTAAAGAGAGCAGTTTTACGGCCGATTTTTTTCTCCTCTAAAGTAACAATGACTATCACTTTCACTACTAATATACTGATGATACTATACTCATACTATTGCTATTGTAGAAGTCAGTGAAAGTACTTTTTGTTAGTTCAAAACTTATTTATAAACACTGAAAGATATATATATATATATATATTGTATATCTATTGTATGTGTGTATAAAGCTATAAAAGTGAAAGACATTGTAAATGCTTTAATCTCAATCGTGGCCATTAACGGAGAGGAAAGTATGGTCATAGTGTCCATAGTGACCATTATGGTGATCCATTCCCTGCCATTTGATGTAATGTTAAAATGCATTTCTATCATCATAAAGCATACAGTTTCTGTTTTAAGCGAATGTTATACTATTATCATCTCTCCTTTTAGTGTATACCCCTCTTTAAATGGAAAATATTCTATTCTATGCTATTATTATAGTTAAATCCTCCCTAAAAACTAAATTTTGTATTTCTGGGGAAAGTTGAAATATAAAATGGCACTATGACCATATATATATGAAGGACATATTACTAGTTACTAGTAATGGCATAAATTGTTTGAAGAGACGGAGAATTAAATTGAAACTGATTGTAAAGAAATAATAATAATAAATGATAATAACATACATACATGGCGCACATGTAGAGTATAATATTACATCTGTACTAGTAGTAGTAGTGGATAGTATACTTAATGCATAGTACATATTGGATCACATTGTGAATGAATGACAGACAAAAATCAAAATTGAAAAGAGAGAGAATCACTTTTAGTGTATGGGATGATGCTTATGGATGATGATATAATAGTAACAAAAGCCTCGCATTGTATTAACTTTTGATTGAATTTGAAATATGTGTTATGATGACAGTGGATATATATATATACTAGCACTAACTATTCTATACTAATTCCAGTAAAAAAGTCTTATGCTTTTTGTCAGAAAAAATTACTCTGAACCCAATAATTGGACAGTCGCAGTTTACATTTACAGTGAACATTTCTTTAGCTGTTTTTGGCTCTCATATACTCATATTCACATCCCTCTTCTTTCGGTTCATCTAATTCCAGTGTGCCTTTTATTTCAAATTGTGTTATGCTTATTTCTCATCGTCACATGTACTATACCAATACTAGTGCTAACTTAATGTCTGTCCATTCTTTTGGCTCTAAATTGGGTCATAAATAATGTCCATCGCATAGAAAAGTGCTCTCTGTTCACATTTCATCTCTTTTTTGTCCCCATTCAATGTATACATTCCCCCATCACTACACTCAGAGTATTAAGAAATGGAATTACTATTTTTTCATGCCTCTGATAAACAGTCCAATGTCTCATCACTGTATTTTTTTACTCTCTATAAATACATAGCTATTTTTTCCTATTTCCATAGTATTCATCACTCTTAACTTTTCATATACTTATGGTTCATATGTCCCTAATCTCTGCAGTACTTTTGTTATGCCATTCATATATGTATAGTAATACGATGTGTTACTTTACTATTATATCATTGTGTGTACATGTGACTACCGTTGTGGCGTGATATATATATGTTTTGGGCTCAAATTATTTTGTTATTTTTCTCTTTTCATTCTGTGATCCCCCGTCTCATGTGAGATTCCTCTGTTTTTATCAAATATTTCGAACATACTATTAACACATAACCATAGTTAGTTTTAGTTTAACACTCTTTACAAATAAATACATTCACATATATACACATATACGTACGCACACACATACACACACACACACACACACACACACACATACACAGACATATATACACATCAAAATCATGCTGTGATTTTCCATGCGATGGATTTAACCGCATAAAGAACGGCGCACACATTTATGTGTATACACAGACACATTATTCAATAGCATTTCATTGCTGCGGTCAAAAATGTACATTCCCATCTCTTCGTTTTACTATTACATGCTAGTACATATTAGTAGGTGCAGTATACATACGTGTGTATGTATTTTTAAGAGATAAATTATAAGCACCACACCCGTTGAAGTACACTGAGTAATTTTGTTTCTAAATATTGGACCATGAATACACACACACATACATACACACACACACACACACATATTTTTTCCATCCGTACACTATTTGCTAGTATTAGGTAATATTGGCTGACCATGTGTACAAAGTTATAAAATTAAGGGATAGTACTTTTTACTAGTATTATATGAGTACGGAAAATTTCCATTCTTTTTTATTATTATTCATTATATATTTATTATTTAACATTATTTTTCGTTTAAATGCTTTTTCGAAACGATCGTTAAATATGAACATTAAAATGAATGTTTCATATTTTTTTATAATAATATATTATTATTGAAAATTAATAATATTAAAAATGAGATTTTATTCATTCACTGTTATTACATAACATAATATAAATTAATATTATATTTATGCACACTATTGTATGATGAAAAACTGATTATTGATTTTAAATCTAAAATAAGAATCAAATTACGTTTTTATTTATTTTTATTATGATAATATTATCATCATCATCATCACTTTACAGTTTCTGATTATTGTAAATATATTAATCATTATGATATCGTTTTTCATGATCATTTTCTAGTCCTTTGCTATTCATTTTATAGTATACAATTATTTGATTCAAAAATTTTAATTAAAAAATTTTATTTATGAATTAATGAACCAAAGTAATTGTGTACAAAACTTTTTTTATAATGTGCAAATTATAACATATATTTAATTAAATATATATATACATAAATTTAAGTCAATTATTTTCAATGAATATAATTATTAAATTATGAATTACTTTTTTGTTCATTATTGAATTATTTTAAATTAATTTAAAATCATTTATTTTTAAATTCATAATTATTATTTAAATGTAAAGCATTTATAATTATGTATATTATGGTTTATTATTATAATTTAATGTAATATTTTATTTTTATTTCAAAGTATTATGATGGAAAATATTTTTTTAAATTTTTCTTTCATTATGTAAATTTTAAATTAACATTTTAATTTTAATGCCATATTTTTTATTGTTTATGTTCATTATTATAATTATTTTAAAATTAAGCATTTCGTTGTAAATAACTTAATATTATTATTATTATTATATTTAAAATTATTATGAATGATCAAAAATATTAAAAATATTATTATTTAAAATTTTGTGTTTTTATTTATTTATATTTAATTTTATATTTAATTTTATATTTTTAAAAATTATGAAACAATATGTGTTACAATTGCATGTTTACGTATTTTAACTATTCTCAAATGACCAATGTCCTTTTCCCGACGGCAGTGATTTGCCGGCCGTACATAGCCAGCGATAGTTAGTCATTGCTAGTCATTGCTAGTGTCACACAAATTAACTTTTATGGTACAAAAGTTACTTTTTGACATTAATTGCTAAGTTTATAGTGATTGATCGCACCGTATATCATTTTTGCTGAGACGGTATTTCTTAAATATATAACTTATATTACTTTAGTATCCCTTATTTCGCACTATGCCATACTATATATATATTTACTAGTATACATATATACATATATATAAAGTATATATACTTTATATATAAATATTAGAGTACAGTGGTGTTTAACTTTGAGTTTTGCGTTCATCTTTCAATAATGAATGCCTCAATAAGTTTATTGAAGAGTTTCTCAGAGTGTAGAATTGTTATGGCATATTAGAGTTATACGACTTTCTAGTGCCATGCTGATATCAAAGTGTAAGACACTATTTTAGTGTTAGTATATGTTAGTACATGTTATATATTTGAAGGGGAAACGGACTGAACATAGCTGACCCTTTACTTCACGCTGTTGAGTATTAATGTCAAAGTAAAAGGGTTTTCAAAGCGCACATCTCAAACTCACCATTACTAAGAAAAGTGTCAAAATTTACTCACTGTTTCTATGGTAACATAATGCATCTCAACTTTTAGAGGGGAAAGAAACTGCTGACACTAGTGTATGATGAAAGGAGAAAGAAATACGAAATAATAATAAAGGAATGAAATGGAAAAATCAAAAGAATGCAATGCTATGATCAAAAGAGTTAAGCATTTGAAGAGTCTGACTCTATTTATAATAAACACTGATATTTTCATTGTCACAAACATAGTATTATTATGTGCTTTCCTTTGGCTTTTATTACTAATAATTTAGTCATTTTCGTCATATTCAGGAGTGAGTAACTACTTTTAGTAGTCACATGTTCAAATATAATATCAATTATTATATTCATTTATATACATAGAACAGTGATGATAAATATGAGGGGAAAGAGCGCAAATAGTCACACACATACAAATAGAGAACATGAATACTAGCGTCACAACTAGCAAATTCTCTAATAGTAATTGTATGACGATTGGCCTCACAAATGGTCGCATGTCCAGTGCGTGATGTGATTCCACCCAATTTAAGATACACATATATACATAGACATGCATTAGAGTTTAGGATCTGTTAACATAACATGAGTTATGACAATACATTAGATGTGCATATGTGTCTTTTCTTTATTTTTCTCTTTTTCTATCGAATATCTGTGACTAGTGACTAGTTACTAGTGACTACACAATATCTTTCATTTGCAATATATATATATATAATGTTTACTATATATAGTTAGTTATAGTTATCAGATTCAAGTTACTGTATGTGAATGTGTAAGTCTAATATATGCTTAAAGGGGCAAAAGAAAAAATGCCATCGTGCATCTTTTCCAATAAGTATAGTATATAACTAGTGTATAACTAGTATATACTCTTTCTTACTCTATGAGGAATTGATCGACTAAAAGTTGTCAGTCTAAAATGGCAATGTATTGTCCGACACTATTAAAGAAGCATCTACGCTGAGACCGCCCTTAACATTCATTGATTACTTTATATAACTCAACTCACACTAACATTTACTATCTCTTTACTTTTACGTTTCTCTCTCTATGATCATAGTGAATCTTTAACAACACTTTTCTCTGCCGCCGCTTTAATCTCAAATCGTAATTCTCATGACACAATCTTTAAGTTCACTTTTCTAGTTTCTGTTAGTTTCTGTTAGTTTCTACATGGCTTCATTTTCAGAGGACACTGTACTTTTTTTCATTTTTATCCCTTTTTTATTCTTTTTTCTTTCTTTTTCATTCCCACTATATTCTGTCTCTAGTTTCTTATCGGAGTCAGTTAATGTTCGATAAACTTCATTGTGCACGATCATTCGCGCCCTTTGTTCACTGTGTTCACTATATTCTCGCTATAGTCATATATCCACTATTTTCACATAATGTTCACACATTTTTTTCAGATTTTTCCCCTATTCTTTGATTCTATTATTTTATAGCTCTTTTTATATATGTCCGTTTATTGCTTTAACACTGTTCTTTGTTATTCTTTTAATATAACCCCATTTACACATGTCATATTTTATTCCATAATATACTAGATTTATACGAAATTAGTTTTTCGTAAAAATATCATAAAAAATTAATTAAAAATAAAGAAAATTTTCTTTTAATAAAAATAAAAATCACAGAATCTTTTATTTTCTAAAATTAATAATAAATTGAAAATGTAAAAATTAAGTTAATGAAAGTATATTAAAGAATCGTTTTAATTTACAGTTAAAATGCTTTCAATTGTCAATGCTTAAATAGTAGATTATAACAATAGTATAGTTTAGTGTACATTTGCTATTCGATTCAATGCATGCCCATTAATGAAGCACCATTAAACCCTTTCACGCGTTCGTTCATTCACTATTTATTCCATTATATGCACACGATCATTGAGTGGTACTAAATGTGAACTGTGAACAGTTAAAGTAAAAGTGTATGTCTATGGATATGTGTGCTGAGAAATCATCATCATTCGGCACATATTTGAGAAAAATATAGAGATATATTCAGAGATAAAATATTACAATTTCTAAATTATTACATTAATATTAATATTAACATTATTATTATTATTATTATTATTATTAATATTATTATTATTATTTTAGACCTCATTATAGATACGCGTATCGCATACATATATACACATTCATTTTAAGTGATTATTATTATATTGTGATATGATGGGCCCAAAATGCACTATTACTTTACTAAATATACTTTTTCGCAGACCGGAAATGGTTATGCCTTTGCTTTTTCTATAATATTAGTTAATAGCCATTTTCCTAATACTGAATTGTTATTGTTGAAGATTTTGCCTCTTTTGGTCTTTAAGAAAAATGAACCCTTTCTTCTTTGAACAAAGTCCATTTAGTTAGTTGGTGGACCACTAGTACAGTATGTACAGTATATACTAGTATTGTACTATGTGTTAGTATAGTATTAAAGCTCTTTGACTCAAAGTTAATTTTCTCAGCGGTGATATCATCTCTGAATCGGTATTCCATAAATTGCGATATTTCCGTTTTCTCAGAGTGCGTTAACTCTTTCCATGTTTGAAAAGTGCTTTTATAATACGCTTAATTTTTTTTAGTATATATGAGAGTATATATTTATTATGTGTGTGTGTGGGTATATATATTTATACTCTTTATATGTGTGCATTTCTTATTTTTCAATGAAAAGAGCGAACATTCTTTTAATTAAATTATCTTTAATCTTTTCACTATGACATCATAGAGCACATGGGTATGGTATGCACTTTTATGTTATATTAGTATATGAAGAATTTAATTAAATTTTGGAATTTAATTACATTAATATAATAAATAATAATAATAATTTTATTATTATTAAATTATTTTTTTCATTTATGATTAAAATGCAAATATATTAAAATATAATTAAATTATATTATGATATTAAAATTAAATACTATTAAATTTGAACCTTAAAATTTAAATCCTTTTAAACAATATATTGTAAAATATATATTACATAATATTATACAATACATTATTACGCCATTACCTGTGTAATGAACTCATATATAAATATATATATACACATATAAAACATGTATATATTGAATTATTGATTTTTTTGTATTATTACCAATGTCCACTTACCTATTGCTTAAATATAAATATGATATATACATGTAAAGATATTGTATATATACATACAGTGTGTACATAAATTTAAGGGATATAAAAAATAAGCATTTTCAACTTTCAATTTTCATTTTAATTTTTTAGTATTAAATTATTATTTAGAATCGCGATTTATTTATAAATTTCATTTTTTAATTATCCGTTTATTATAATTTATAAAAATATTTGAAATAAATTTATTTTAAAATTTTTATGAAATTTTAATTTTGATTTAAATAAAAAAATTTTAAACATAAAATTAAAAATCACGCAATTAAATAGAAAAGTAATTAATGAATTTTAATATTACATTAAATATAAAAAATTT